>LUCH01000803.1:134408-151583 GCA_013368495.1 Paragonimus heterotremus
TGTCCGTTTCGCCCTGACAACTCTGTTTCATATAAATTGATATATATATATATATATATGTATAACTTAGTATTTGCGTTCAAAAATACCCACTGAAGTCATGAGGACGGCAAAGTAGCTAACGAGACTTGTTTTCTGTGTTTGATCATCAGGCTAAGTACAAGACAATAAATATAAAAACTTTTAAGTAGTAGGGGAGTTGGTTAATTTCAAGTTGCGCATCTTCCCGACTACTCATCAGTAATCTAAAATATCGCCTAGCAGGTCTAATGAGATCGGAGATTTCGACCTGTCTAGGAAGTCCTAATCGCGGGGTTATAGACTGGAGTTAATAGACAGTAACTGTGTCTCTTATCGAGACTATCGGACAACCCGATCATTATTTACAACCGAAAGTGGTTGAGCGCTCACATATGATAATTCGGTCATGCCTATTGTGAGGTCAATGGCGCAGTGGTAAACACGATTGCCTCATGAACAGCGTGGCCAGAGTTCTAGTCCCGGCAGTGGCAGTGGAGAGGATATGCAATACTGACGAGCACAAATGAGAGCGAACCTTCAGTCTAGTGCTTGTTTTCGAAAGGGGCCGACTATAAAGTTTGTGGCAATGTGACAGATGCGATCAGTTGTGGGTGATGTTCAACTTGAAATATGAAAGCAGTAACTGGGGCGATTCAGAAAATTAGTCAAAAGAGGTTATTGGCGACGTTTGTTATCAGTTACGCAACTACTGCTCCAAATCGTGGGCCCACAATCAATCAAGCCCACAGTATTGCAACCAAGCAAATGGACATCAGAATGGCCGACCTGTCCAATCAGTTAAATCCTGTGAAACCTTATACCAAATTTCCGAATAATCCCGAGCGGCATGTTCATAACTTCTCCTCCTTGAATTTGAACAGAATTTTGCTTGTGACAATGTCACTAGGACCTAATTTTTGTTGTCCATTTCGTAAGAATAGCCAGCTTGATTTAGAAGTTCAGTTCGAAAAGTTGTACGATCGTTTAGCTGCCTTAACTCCATCATCATCCTTAAACGAAGAAAGACTTAAATCAACGTTGCTGAACTCGTGCTATCAGTACTTCAACTACACACCGAAAGCAAAACAGCTCCTGACGAAGCATCATTTAGATGCATTAAATTGTTTACAAAAGAACGGGCGTATAATTCTTCCCAGACTGGACGAAGGAACAGGAGTTGTTTTAATGAACAGGACTGATTACGTTAGCAAAATAAGTGATATACTAGCTGATAGCTCAAAATTCATGAGGATGAGTACAGAAAAGGACAAAACACCGGCTGTAGTAAAGGCGATGTCTAAAACGTTGCGTGGAATGAAACGGAAGGGGATAATTGGTTCGGCCACTTTCGAGCGCATCCGTTTCATTGGAACAATAATCCCTAAGTAATACGATCTGCCCAAAGTGTAAAAGGCAGATTTGCTTTTGAGACCAATTTTAGATGTGTGCAACTCGCCTTATCATACTCTGGTCCAAGGACTTGCTGATCTGCTCGAACCTATCAGGTTGGAGCTAGCAAAACACACTCTCCGGGACACGTTTCATTTCATAGACGCAGTCCAACACCTGAACCTAAACAATCAAAGAATGTTCTCATTCGATGTTGCTTCACTGTCTCTACAAGAGAAAGTTAACTATTTATGCGGTTTCATCGAGCGTAACAACAAACTGGTGGGCATCCCAAAAGACGAACTGAGAGAACTGCTGGTGGTTTTGTACGAATAACGTTCAGTTTCTGATCAACAATGCAATCTACCAGCAGAAAGATGGAGTGGCAATGGGCTCACCACTGGGTCCCCCGTTAGCTGACGTTTTTATGAGCAAACTGGAGACTAACCGATTGGGTGCGATAGTCGAACAATTTGCATTTGATAAACATTATGTTGATGATATCTTTTGCGTCGTGAACGAGAATTCTAACGTGAACACAGTTTTACTTCAGCCCACAGCAGTATTAAATTCACCAAAGAGTCAGACAACAATTATCAAATAAATTTCTTGGATTTTGGCATAGTAAGACGAGAAGATGGTTCAGTCCAACGAAATATGTACAGAAAACAAACTTGGAGTGGCCAATACACTCACTTCGACAGTTTCGTTCCGCTAAGTCAAAAGCGTTACCTCATACGATGTCTGACGGTTAGGACGTTAAAGATCTGCACCCCTGACACTTTACAGACTGAGCTGGACCTTCAACTAGATTGGCTACCTAGTGCGTTTCATTCAGAAGGCGACGCAGGCGGCAGGGTTAAAATTTAAGCCACCCTCCGTGAATAAGAAACTTGCATTTATTGATCTTCTTTTCAAGAGAAATCTTACGGCCGAAGTCACCTCGAGAAAGCATAAAAAGTCAGTCGAAACAATCTACTTTGCCGCTCAGTTGTGTGTGAGTTTCTGTTCAACAACTGTTATCATGCCACACTTCAAAGACAAGCTTCCATGTTCTACGACCAGCTGTTGTTTGCACTCATTTGTTTGCACGTGTCGAGCATCATACATTGGTCGTACTATAAGGCGATTGTCTGACATAGTGGGTGAACATCATCCTGCGTGGTTGAATAGTGGTGTGGTTAAAACGGATACGAGCGCGATTGTTGCTCATTTGACTTACTCTAATCATTTTCTCAGTAAGAAAGACGCTTTTCATATTGCTTACCGAGTGCCAAGGAATCGATCGAAAACGGTGAGATTCCGAATGTTGACCGCTGCCGAGGCCATTAGTATCCGATTACGCAACCCTGACCTCTGCGCTCAGAAGAAGTTCGTAAGGACGCTTAATCTCCCCTGGCTCACAATCAGTCAAACCCACGATTTGGAACAGTGAACGCGAAGCTGATAACAAACACGCTGTTCATAACCTCTGTTGACCGTTTTTCTGACATCCTAGTTACCGTTTTCATATTTACTGTGTTTTAATTAGCCTGTTGATCAAACACAGAAAACAAGTCTTGTACGTAGTATTTACTGCTGAGGCAATGGTCCGGTCAAATGGGTTCTCACTGAAATTGTAGTTTGACATGCAAATTAATTCCGTCAGTTTACCTCGATCTGACACTAAAGTAGCCTACATCTAACGGTCCAGACGGGGACTATTGGAACATTTATTATACCTTTTCTCCCGAGAAACGTTACGTGTGTGTTTTCATTCGCATAAATGTTTACAAAACAACCGGCATCTAAAGCCGGATGCCTCGACAGAAATCTGTATCAGTGTTGAAGCAAATGCGTGTACCTGATTACATTTGTTTTTTTTTAAAAATCATGTAACACTGCAGTACTTAATTTGTTCGGGAACACACCGATGGAACTGACCGGCGGCGTTAGATTCCCAGACAGTAATCCATTTCTCATCAACAGGAAACACTATCCAGCAGGAATAAATATTCTTTTTTCCTCTGATGAGAACTGAGGAGTTTAGACACGTACTGTGAAAGAAGTGAATGTGATTCAGTGGGTGAGAAGGTCACCTTATCAGAACCACAAATATATATATATATATATATATATATATATATATATATATATATATATATATATATATATATATATATATATACCCCTTGTTTCATTCACTTTTTTCTTTGTATGCTGGTGAACTTGACGTACCAGCACAACAATATAGTGATTAGGGTAGCTCATAATTTTATCTATTTGGTAAGCTCAGGCCACAAGGATAGAAATATGGGGTGTGAGCAGCGTTATTGTCAAGTGCCGTCCCATCGAATTACCCTCATACCTACGGATAAACCTATGAATTAACGTGGTACTCCAACTCAGTCTGCTTAGTTGGGTCAACAGACTTACGTGCTTCTATGAAATGTGGTGCGTGTGTATAACACGTGAGTTTGCTAGTGCCCACTACTGTACCTCAATGTCTACAAAGTGGCTTGTAAAAATATTCTGATTGCTGGCAGTTGACCTTCTCGGAATGGCATTTTTCACCTCAAGTATTTTAAAGTGTGCAACCAGGTTCATTACTTAGTTAACTATTAATTTGTCTCACCTTTGTTTAACGTGGAAACTGAGGAAGTTCGATCCATGCGCGTATGTGGGGTATAGTTTGTCAGGTCGGTGTGCCAGATGGAAGTGGATCATGTTATTTTAGTGGAAGCTTGACTACTTAATGATAACGTGAACCGTTAATGAAGTAGTAATACACTGTTTGTCTATGACTGTACACAAAAATTTTTGCGAAACTGCAGTGCCAGCACAATGGTGGCTACCGTCGTTTGTATTAAGCGTATTGAACATAGTGACTTAAACCAGAACGACAAGGACTGAAAAAGACGCCGCGCGTGCAAAAAATATCATATGTAACTGAGGCTGTTTGCAACAACCCTTTGCAGTTGGGACACAGAAATTAGAACGGCTGCGATATAATTGTGCTATTTCATAACACAACTCACAAACTGCGCTACAAACCTAAAAACGACACAACACAGCCCAATTGTTATGCAAAAACCTACTGGTTCCAACTATCCTTTCTTTAAGTTGCGAATCTCTTGATCATGAATGCAGATTTTCATTAGCTATCGGTTGATGAGAAAATGAACGCGATAGCTTATTCCTGTTTTTCACTTTGCCCATTCGGATTCACCGAAACGTGCTGGTCCCCAACCCTGTGCTGCCTATCAACTGCAGGGGCATTTATCAACAGTCAAGTGCAATCGATCGTTACAGCTGAGTGGTACGATTCAAACAGACCATACATACTGTGTTGGTGAATGCAGCCACGTCACAGTAGTGTATTGGTGCTGTTCACTCACTCGAATCGGTTAGGGTAAGCCTCCACACTCGAAACATGGTTAGTAGACTTTGACTCAACTGCTGCGGAAATGCACTGTGGACGGTCCTCTGTTTCCATTTCATAGTGGTTTTTTGTTAACTTTGGACAGATCGGCTTGACTATGGACTTACCGGAAGAGTGTAACCAAATTATGGTCGTCCGGAGGCTTGATTCCTTTGCCTTAACACCACACATATCATCGTATCTTTCTCATTCCGATCCTCCTTTGGTTAAATCACTTCGAACAGATAAACTGGGCGCTGGTTTGTCTTGTGAACAAAGCTTATCGATATTTTATTTTGTTCGTCTAAGGAAATTAACAAGAAGGAAGCTCTATTTCGATAAAACGTTTTATGTAGATCAGCTACGGTAATCTATCCAAATTGCGCATATGTGAGAGTGGTGTCCACATTGCAACTCTCATGTACTGATACGCAAACGATCCAGAACAGCTCGCAACCTGATATTTTTATTCTTAAGAACTTTATATGCTTCTCTACCCCAAACAGTTAGTTTGTGTACGCATCACATCATCAGTTGATATTGTTACACCACTCTTGTTGATTGCAATATTCGTGCTGCAGATAACTTTATCGTCCTACTAATATGTCATTGTTAACTCACATTTGTTTTCAGGTGATTGTCCAAAGAACCCTGTCTGCCAAGAATTTGACTCACGCCAAAGCTGGTTGTCTCCTGGCTGGAATATGCAAACTCCTACCGCTGTGGTTATTGATCTTTCCGGGCATGATATCCAGAATACTATACCCAGGTATAAATTATTCTTTCGACCAGGTTAACCCATCGCCTTCTGAAATAAGTGGTAGTCTCCCACTACGAAGTTGAAAAAAAAAGCAGTATTTAGTTTTCACTTGCTCCATTAAGATTTCGTTTGTTTTATATGGCTTATATTTCTCTAATTCTAACAGACATAACCTGTTAACGCTGGTCTCATTTTCGCTGCATCATAAAAGCACAACCCCAAGGCTTAGTCACTAAACCTGTCTTTCAGAATTTATTATAGAGCGGTATGCCTTGATATCACTATTCTAAGTTCGCATTGAAGTCGTTAAGTTTAAACATTTGGTCGTCAGATAGCTGGAAGTTTCAGAGGTGCATGACGCACGAGAATGCTGTTAGCCCTTATCGCATATATCTAAGCTTACTGTCATGTGCCTAACCCGTGTCCATACTAACCTCACGTCGGTTGCGCCGGGAGACTAGTGGAACCCTTAATGTACCCTGTATATTCTGTAAACCAAATTAATAAAGATCAAAGAGGGTGTACGTTAAAGTCGTTGCGCCAGCTCTGGTTGAAAAAATGACAACTTGAAGCAGATTCTTCGTATGTCGCTGACAACTCTCTAGTTAGACAACTTAAGCTTGAAGGAGAAACAAATGCTTAAATCACGATATAGCACAGAACAATGCGACATTTTCAGCTGACGTTCAGTAGTAAGAGAGATATTAGGTAAAATAGAGATGATGGAAAAAGTTGCTGGAGAGAAAGTTAGAATAAAGTAGCGCAGGTGAGGAGCCATTTTTGTTTGGAATCCCGAATGAATATCAAAATATTGCATACGTTTATTTGTTTGTGTTCACTGCGATCGCCTCGTTTAACTAACGGCTCACTGTAAATGCATCGCACTAAAGTACAATCAAGTCTGTACAATCAATGACACTGAAAGGTCCTTGTTTCATCGTACCTGAATTTATTGCCTGATTTATTGCCTCATGTTGATAAGTGGCGAACGAAAGTGTGATAATCAAGTACATGGCAAAAGTTTTGAGACAGACTTAGGTCTTGTTTACTACTGTTAAAACTTTAGGTTATCACGGGTCGATCCACATAGAGACGTTTTCCCCCTCGGAACCTCGTTCAGAATTTCCACTAAAGAAATGTATGTAAATTTGCCTAACGCTTTCCAACTACCACGGAATCAACAGAATTGGTAAAGTTCCAACGAAAACATACAGTTATTATTAGCGTTTTCGAACCAACTCTAATCAAGACGAACAGTACATGAGTTGTCAACTACATTGCGGCTTGACTAGGGGTCACGCAGTCATAAAGGCACAGTGGCATACAAGATTGCTCATTAAGCTGATTTAACAGGATACTTAGCATAAGATTGCTGGTGCAGCTGAACGAACTTATGTTCCGATCACTGTCAGGTTGCTGCTCGAAACCATAATGAATACAACTACATCGACGCTAGTTTCTACTTTAGGCATAAGAAACGATTAACTGTGCACAAGCTTCCAGATTAAGAAAGTAGTATTGCTCCATTGCATTTTCAGGCTACAAAAGCGGCTTGTGATTAGTCTAGCAGAGTTGTCTCATGAGGCTTTTTGATCCAGACTGTACGCATTCGTTACTGCGATTAGGCGGTGTTCAAAGCCGTCATGAAATCTATTCGTGACATATAATCCAGCCTATAGGGGGCAGAGAGCAGGAATCAGTAAACGTCGTCAGTCACCCTGTGATCTACAACGCTGGTACAGTCAAGCAGCTTCGTAAACATGTTTTGGTGTTCCAAAACCAGTCCTCGGTGGCAGATGCAGGTAGAGGCACATCAGTCCCGATACGCTCCTGCTCATTCCTGAAGTTTTCGAAAAGGGCGATGACTAGTGCATGGTGGCTGATCTAATTGGAATCAATTTCAGGACCGCGTATAAGTGGTTCCATGTCGACTGTATCAGTTGCGCAACGTAACTCTGCGGAGAACATAGAAGTAAAGTATGGAATAACTCGGAGATGGACAAGATACTGAAATGAATATTTGCGAGCCCGACAGTGACTCCGAGGTTTTTGAAACGGGTGCGTGAGCAGAGTTTGAGAAAAAAGTATCGACGACTACCAGCAACCGATATTTCTTTGGGTGGTTCATCACTGTGGGGTAGTTGTGCCAACATCCTATCAGAACAAACAACAATAAAAGCCAGACGATACGGTGGCGTTTTGCTTGTTGATTGTTGGAGTGCCGAGCAAGTTCTGAGATTGTTTGCTGGATTGATGAGACCAACTTCATCTTGTTTTGTATATTATCATCATCATGGCAATCATGAACCTAACCAAAAGATACTGTGGCTCGGGCCGCCGCCCATCACAACAGTGACGTGGAATGTCCTAGAAGAAAACGTTACTGTGAAGGTTGAGAATTATTAAAAGAAGAATAAGAGGAAGAACTAGAAATGGTATGGATACAGGTACGCCATTGACTGCGACACACCGCCACCTTGGATAGCATCTCTAATCAGCGGTTTGAGTGACCACGAGGACTCAATCCTGGCAGGCGACACCTACCCACTTTTCTGAGTGGAGCAGTCAGGGTCTCCATATTTCGTGACCACGTTGTTGGTTGACCATCATGTGGTTTCATCCAATTGTTGATGGTCTCAGTATATAATGTTCGGTAAAATAATGACATTGTCGGGAGAACGATAACTTCTGATACTTCCCAGTCGTTTATGCCGCGGAAGGGGTTTGACTTGAGGAACCCCACCCCGAGCCTCTGACTCAAAAATCTGACCTGCGAGACAACAGGATATAAGGTATTCTTGGGGGACCCCATCCGGAGCCAATGACCCAACAGTCTGATTCACTTGGCAGTGAGGGGCTTGCCTAGCTCGAGGGTGCAGTGAATAAGACCTCGGTGTCTCATTCTGAGCATTGCTGTGCACAGTGGATGTACTCGAAGCTACATCAGGCTTTTGAGAGATAACAACTGTTCTTCGACCGTATTGGATAATACGCCGGTGGTCACGGCCAACCGCTGGGCGATCGGAGTGGTCTTTGTTTGAGGGTACCTTTTCTAACCCCTTCTTCCTGATACGGAAGACAGCAGTGCCGTAATTATAAAAATGGTTCTATTGTATGCCCATAGGATCGTGCCTCACTTCCTAAACACTCCTATGCGGTCAGTAGTGCGACATACAATCCTATGGGTGTAACTGCTTTTCGTCTGACCGCTCCCCTTTGGCTTGTCGGACAAGGTTGCACCTGGAAGGACCGGAGTCCTAGTCAGCATAGCCCGCCTGATCAAAACAGTACACAAGCCCGACCACCTTGCCAATGTAGCAGTATAGATCGGGATAAGGTGGACGGGATGCCTTTTGAAGAAAACAAGGCATACATTTTTGTCACCAACAGCGGAGGCCGAAACTTGCATTTGATTCAAGCCATGACAGAGAGTTCTGTTACGACCAGTGCAGTACACTGAGGTACCTAACACAGGAATCACTGTAGACAATGATTCCTTGCTCTGAAAGATAGAATTAAGATCGCTGCAGCTGTGTCAACAATAATGGTCACCTGTGATAATGTCTCCTGTTATACTGATTTGGAACGCGTTTTTCCCGAAGATGTTTATCAAATCGGGCATCTATTGTTATTAACATCGTATGCACTCCTGCTGAATCTCACTGAGAACTTCTGGAGCATAGTGAAGACGACAGCGAAGCAACAGTTGCGAGTCCACTAGGATTCACTGATAAATGTTAATCCTGATCAAGTAATGAATCAGCAGGAATGACGCTTGCGTATTCTGGAACAAGTAGTCCATGCCGCCATTGAGGACGTCACGGGAAAACACTGTGCCCATTTTGTTTGCTACATTGAACGATTCTGTGTGCGGGCGATGGACGACAAAGACGAGTCTGCTAGTTGATGTCGAAAGGCCTGTTCGGGGCTAACGTCATATGATTGTTTTCTTCATACACAAAGTGGCTTCGTTTGTTGGGAATCTTCCAACTGATGCTGTTTTCATTTCATCGAAGGATGAGCGTTTGATTAGTCTGAAGCAGATGTGTGGAATTGTGAAGGACATACATATTAACAGCGACAGTATGTACTAGTCTTGTTCAGTGGTCCAATGGGTGGAGATACTAATACCCGGTGATATGTAACAATCAATTGGATACGAGTAGCCGAAGTTGCCAGAACATTTCGTTCTTATGCTGTCATGCACATTGTACCTAATCATAGTGCATCCGAACAACTAGTAGAATGAGCGGAATAAGTTTAAGGTCTCTTGAATTCTTTTCACATCTTGATCTGCCTTTAGTTTCGGACGTTGTTTTATGCAGATCCACTTGTGAATACAAACGCCCAAGAACTTCATTGATAAATGGATTAAGAATAACACAATGTTACAAGCTAGTTGTAATACTCTACGTTTCAACTATTTCGGGTGGCCTACCTCAGATATCCTGTGTGTACTGTGTGGCGCCCACTATGCGCACTATGAAGTAGGATACTCCAGGAACGTGTTGATGATGGTTTTGAATCCGTTCAGATGCACAAATACCTGACTTTTTTGTTAGTCTGATCGACTCGTATGATACTTTTGTTTGTATATTTCTTTTGTCACTAGTCCCGTACTAGTTAGTTGCAAACTTTCTTCCGTACGGGGTTCACAACAGCGAGGTGAGAGTTGTCAATTGTTATGCCCCTGTTCTCTGTGCTATATAAAAACCTTAACCTAGCTCCGTTGACTACCTAGCTGCAGCATTACTGGAGTCAACAACTGTACGTCGATGATTTGGTAAACCCAATTCTGCTCGTTGAGATTTAATACTAACTGATGGTCAAACTTCCCTGTAATTTGCATAACCCTTGAATCAGACGTAGTGTCTCGTGTTTCACATATTTCTACTATTTCTGTGAACTGAATTCTCGTGGAGATGAATTTACAACAGGTGCCATACTTATTTCGTACAGTCATACTCATCGGTAGCAGTATTGTACCGCTGTTAATTGGGGATATAAAGCGAAAACTTCAGCTTGTTTCTTGTATACACTATCCATTTGCTCCCCACCGAACCTCTCTGCTTATCGAACATTGTGACGTTTGTGTATTTTTACCTGTTAGCAGATGGACTACTGCTGGACGCAGGGATTATTTCACTGTTTATTTTCTCTTTTTCAGCGACTGCCATACTTTTCACTCTTTATTGTTGTGCATAGCATTTTACCTTTCGATATGAAATTCGACTTTGGAGTATTTTATCAGGTCACTGCTTTATCCTCTTATATCTAAACAAGTACACGATTAGGGATTCTCTGAACTCCTGCGGCGCTGTTACATGTTCTGTGATGCAGCCATCAAACTGACAAATGACACATTCAAAACCTTGACACGTATGCACTTCAGAGTCTACACGAAAGTTCAGTCGTCTTCTTTCTGATTTAGGAATGCCACATGGTCTCTACCACCTTTACCAGAACAAGGGATCTCTCAATTCTCTACCTTTACCCATTGTATACAATCATTCGGTCAGGTATAGCGCGTCAGATCCTCAGAGTATTTTGCTGTTTTGAACAAGGAATATAGGGATTGCCACCTGCCAGTGCGTTCGTCAGTTAAATGGACGAATTTAAAACGACTCTTGACAATTCGATAAATTCCTTGTGATGATAATGCTCAGCACTGCGTCGTCTCATCAAGTGTTTTCAACCAACCCTCCCGTTATAGGAAGGATCATAGAGAAAACTGAAATCAGCATTTTGAATGCTGCACTTTTTCGTCAAATTCCCTGAAGATAATGTTCAATCATTGCTTCCGGTCAATGATGCTTAAGTGTACTGCTTTAAGTTGAAAATATGTACATATATATGTGTATGTAGGTTAGAAGACTTACAAACGACATTGCACGGCGTATACCTCATCAATTTATAGCGCATGCTCCACTTCGCACCACACATCACTTGCGCAATTCAAACAAACGACGTTTCTCCGGTTTTTCAATAAGTGACTGTGGATTCAATGATACTAGCTCATCTCGTGGTCTTGTCCAACCCCTGATGGTTTTGCAGGACAATAAACTTTGCGATAGGTGTTCAGATATCGTAAACAGTGTACAGTCTAACGATCGAAGACTATATATTAATGTTAATTTGCTGCTTGCGTGATCAGTTGTTTTTAATACCATGTGGTAAACAATCGTGTCAAGCGCACTTAAAGAGACCTCTACCTTAAGTGCTGTCGGCACAATTCGCACAATTACGCACTGGTTCAGGTTCTCAGACGACAGCCGAAGGCGAACCACAGTAGTTGGCAAAACTACTCACTTGAGTCTCTCTCGATATCTCATATTAGTTACACACCTGTTTCCTCCCATAGCTTATTTCTTTATTTATTCGGCTTTGTCTTCAGTGACTGATACAGTTGGGATATGATTCTGTTTACTAATGGAATGGAAACACTCCAGGCAAACGTAGATTAAAAAGGGATCATTTCAAAGATTATCAGTACATCGTCGCTAAATTCATGGTAGTTCGATTCGTTCTGCTACCTGTGCTTTTTTCGAATATCTTGATATTCAGGTACAGTAAAATCATGGATATATGAGAGGTACCAGAACAAGTAACCTAGGTATTGGAATTCGAAGACGATATGACAATTTTCAAACGTTCTAGAAAATAGTGAAATCCTCCAGAAACAAAAACCAAGGCAGTAACAGGAAAAATTCGTCCATTCAGGGAGCAAGCAATTCTCAACCACTCAACTGATTATATATCGTTGAGTTGTGCTTCATTTTGAACAATATTTTCTATCTAAGTGAGTGTCAATGGATTTTGACTTAATAAAATTTGACTCTCAGTTATTGAGACTATATGAGAAATGGTAACCGGATAGCTAGTGCCAGCTGTACACACAAGATACCATTCATTCTCTCAGTTGAATCAATATCGCAATTATCTACAGACGGTTTTTGAACAGATCTATTTCTCTGGCATGTAAATCACTAAATCATGATGTCATAACTGGTCGTTTGCGTCTATAGCGCGAAATTCGACGCCTGAATCCGTGCCGGCTCATCTAAATTGTGCATCGAATTGTAGTTCAGTCGGATTGTCGGTTAAAATAAGAAAATTGAACATGTGTCAACCCTTTCGACTAGTTTGCTTGTAGCGGATTGCGATTGTATTTGCATAAATTATGTGAATTTAAATAGTCTGATTCACTTGGACGCCACTTATAGCACACAATCTGGAGGTTGACCTACATAATTTCCTTCAAAAACAATTTTGACAGGCAATTCGGATAACTTCAAGAACTATAGACCAGGCAGTCTATACTATAAGGTGACAATTCACGGGTAACGATCTTTGAACTTTCAATCCGAGGTCATCTGAGTTAATCCTACTGCGAGGCTTCACTCGCGCATGTGTCGCATAATTAGGCCTGTTTTACATAATAGATGGATTCGTTAGGGTGGACATTTCCAATAGACAGGTTGACAAACTTCGACATATATTTTTAAAGTGAATACAAGCAGTTTGTCGTCCATCTCATTGACAAGCGAAGGCCATTCCGGCAACCGAGTGCAGTTGTTGTTAATCAGATCTAATTAGCAGTTTAATCAAATGGATGGACATTTCTGGGTCTAAGTGAATCGATTTCCGTCATGCTGCAATCTCGACATGAGTATCTGTTAGAAAGCAGTAAACGAGTTCGGTGAGAATTGTTAACAATCCAGAATTCAACCGGAATAATCTCTCGTAGGAACAATGAAAATTTCTAGAGTACATTTCACTTTGCACCAGCAGAAAATGTCTAAGTCAACCATTAGAAAATGTACTCCAAACATTTACGTGGTTAGTCTGATTTCCTTTACATTTTGCTGGATAACGGTGTATGTTCCGCGAAGTACACTCGACTCAATCGTAGTTTCCCATAAGGATTCAAATAAAATCGTACAACAGTAACTACTGAATTGAACATACCTGAAACACTGTTGTCCGAATAAATTTCAAGGCGTACGCTGTCTGCTGCAAAGAACATCGTGTGACGATCGAAAAAATATAGAGACAGTCATCACCGGACTGATTACAGCTCGTTTATCTTGTTCACAAGAATGAGACCCAGGCTATGGCGCTATTTTATAGTCGGATAATGCGTCACTAGGTCTGAAAGCTGTGATTGATGGCGTCCTTACTTTTATTCACAGTCGTGATAATATTTCATTTCAACCAACATTCCATCTTGTGTCATTGTGCATCCCACTGGAAAGTAGCATATGCATGTATTCCATCTACAGTTTCAGCTGATGTGCTTAGAAGTAATAGTAGAAGCTCACAAACAAGATCGCTGATAGAAACGAATTACAGTGTATGGCTGTTACTGGACCGTACACCTTATGGCCTTGAAATTATAGAAACTGAATTACAATCATCACAACACAACCAATCATTTATTGGAAGGATAGACCAAGTGAATAAATTTGATCGAAAAAATGGTACAAACTACACTAGAAACCAGTTCATAAAGACCACGTTTACCCAATGAACACACCTGCCTCAATTTCTTATCACCACAACATTTTAAGTCTCAGTTTACCTAGTAAGCGGAACATGGTACTGTGATCATTAGTTATTAGAACATCAGATATTAAACGAGGCTTTCGGTGTTTATCAGAAGCTGACTGTGTCGAACGGTTTTAAAATGGAAAAAGATGAAGTAATAAAAATACATATAAAGTTGCTGGTCTCAGATATGGTACATGTCACCGGAATATGAAATATAATGAGGCAAGATGAAACTAAACTATAGTAAAAAAACAAGTATACCTCAAACCTAGGCACTCCATCATCAATCAAGTTCACTTCAGCAGGCGGGGTCTTGCTAGCATCGATGTATGGCACGTAGTGCCCCATTTCAGAATTATTCAAGTAAGTGTAATGCTCGGAGACTCGAAGTAGCGTCGTGGGTACGTGTTTCAAGTCTTCGTTCAACTAGGTCTACTGGTGACGCTGTCGCAACAGGTGTTAGGTGTTCCGAATTGGGCATATCCTAACACAAAACGTTTTCATTCTGCACGGTTCATCTGGTGTTGCAGCTTCATCTAGTGACAATGAAGGTAATGATTCTGACTAAGAAGAAGAAAATGTTCCGAAAGATGTAAAGTATCACGTAACATTTTGCAGATCAGAAAAGATCATATCTTGGGTATCGATAGTACACGGAGAATTGACCCGTGTTATGCCATTTTTCTCGCATAGAAAGTGGGCTTTAATACACGCTTTGTAGTCATACACTATACTCTCTCAGCCAGCTAGATATCCCTCCTATCGCACAGTTTGCAAGTTTGAATGGTTAACTCAAGATAAAGACGTACCAGTGAATCAAACATTAAGAGACCGTACATTAGTGAAAATTCAACGTCCGAAACAACAGAATTAACACCTTAGTTGTATTAGCTTTCTTAGTTATCATGGCACAGATAAGGGATAGGCTGGAATGTTCATCAACGGTCAGTTCTATCTATTGTTCGTGCCCTCTACACAAAAAAGACTGTTAGTGACGAAAAACGAATGTACATCGGCTTCTGCCGGATATGAACAAGCGACACAATTGGGTCTAATGTAACTCATTGAATCTGCTACATTACTCACCAGTAATACAATTTCTTTGTTCAGTAGTGGATTACAGCGTGAACAGTTCGAACAATTCTTCCGAGACAGTCGATCCCCTGAATCATTTGGTAGATTCCATGAGACAGTAAGATGGGTGGATAACAGAGTCCAAATATAAAATTTCTGAACTCATGGCTTAACTTTGTAGCTCAGCTGGTAGAGCGCTTTGAGTGTTTAAACGTGTTGTTTCTGTTGTTGGCTCGAATTTAGCCGAAGCCCTGATATTTTATACTCGCGTCCCCTCTAAATCGTCAAATCTGCCAGTGTTCATTATTATTATTATTATTATTATTATTATTATTATTATTATTATTGTTATTACCATCATCATTATTAACGGTAGCACAGCAACAACATAATCTTTTTACCTTTGGGGTGTATCCGTGGGCGCCATGGCTCGAAATGCCGTTGGTCTTGATAGCTACCCACTAAGCTGCAGAGGAATAAACAAGTACAAACAATTAAAGAAGAAAAAAATGCGTATAATCCAACAATCGATGACTGTGTAATTTCGGAACCTCTGGTATCGGTTGCAAACCTGCACATTTCCGAACTACGCTCCGACAAACCCTCCCGCTGCTCACATGGTCAACCGATTCATGCAATCTGTTTGGCGGAGAAAATGGCGACCGAATATCCTAAGTCTATATGAATCTTCTGGATGTATGGTCGAGGTTTCTGATTCACAGTTGTTTGAATGCCGTCAAGATAAAAACTTGAGCTTGAATCTCCCTCATAAACAAAATGATTAGACTGAAGTAACCAGTAGACTTTGTCACATAACAGGGATGCGGTAAATGACGGACTCGGGTATTTGTGAGGTGAGTTTGTTTTTGGGTGAGAACACTTACACATATTCACGTACTGAAATTTCATACGTCCAATAATGACCGAAGGTTATGTCTAACTGAGACCGACATAACATTGAAGTTATTCGTCTGATGCCGTCTCCCAACCAGAAGCTGGATGTCTGAGTGACCAGCTGTCGGATTTTTCTCTGTGTCATGGTTCGTTTTGCCGACGAAATGATTAGGTTTTCAATATGGTATATTTCGGCGACAGTTGATGTGTTTACTTACTTTCAGTAGTCAATTTTCGGTAACTGCATATTTATCCAGTTAATAATGGACTCATGTTCCCACTTTCAACTTTCAGATGAGGTTGGTTGTGGCGACCCGGAGATTTGTTTAAGGACTTGCGGTAAAACTAGCGGATGTACTGATATCGCATACCCACGACTGGTGCTACAACTGCTACCTACTGGAGCCAAGGGATTAATGCTAGCCGTCATGATCGCTTCCTTAGTCTCCAGCTTGACCAGCATATTCAATTCTAGTTCGACGCTCTTCACCATGGATATTTGGCGTCGCATCAGACCTAGAGCAAGGTCGGCGGAGCTAATGATTGTCGGAAGGTTAGTGCCCAGAATCAATGTCCTCATTCTTGAAATGACCCATTCAACCACTGAATCTGTTATCAACTCTCCCACTAGGTATACTTAAGAGTCAACGTTCTTTTTGCTTTCGATATATGATTACACTGAAATTAGTGCTAAATGTTGACAACACATATCCGAATGACCAGTATATGGCAAACCTGCGACGTTCTCTTTTTGCCTGCTTGCACACTCACAAGATTGAAGTAAACAATAGTCTGATCGCACGGTTGCCTTACTATGGAAATTTGGCCTTTCTGTTGAATATAAAAAGCAACACCATTAACCATCATCATCATCGTCATCATCATCATAGACAGCAATACATCAGTGGTTCACACTGATGCTTAACTGCCACACAACCACGAAGAAGAAGAAACAAACCCTGTTTAGGAAGAGAGACAAAAAGGGAGAGGAGGGAACCTAATCACTAAAAATAGCTACGTCTACATTCAAACATACAAAATCAAGGCGCATAAACCTTGCAAACGAACAAACAACCGAGCTGTAAAT
>LUCH01000803.1:152140-166736 GCA_013368495.1 Paragonimus heterotremus
TACAGCCCTCACTGTAGCCTGATATACGCGCCTCTCAAGTTTCAGAAAAATACCTCTCCGCCGCCATGGGTGTCTCAGATTAGCGAACACCACCTTAGCCTTGAAAATACGCGCCTCAATTTCATTCCCCACACCTCAGCCGCCGCCGCCGCTGCCGCTGATGCAGCTTCCCAGGTATACAAACCGGTGAACAACTTCCATAGCTCCGTTATCTAACGTTAAATCTACGTAATTACAGCAGTCTTGCAGAAACACTGCATTATGCGGTTGCAAAACGTATTCCGAAATACTTAGAAGAACGCCAAGTAGCGCTCAGCGTTGTTTGTGCCGCCTGGAAGTTGTCAAACAGTAGCACCTTGTCGTCAGCATAATCAAGATCAATCAATCGTTCATCAGGCAGGAGGTCCACACCGACATCATTCGAGTGCCACAGACAGTCCTCCATTATTTCGTCCATGACGAAATTGAGCAAAAATGATGAAAGTGGACAGCCTGGTGCTGAAACTGTCAGACAGTTCATCGTAAAACTTAACCTGAGCCGAAGTGTGCGAGTAAAGCGCCGACAGTAAGTTCACATACTTAGTCGGTACACCTCTGCTTTTAAGTGACTCTAAAAGTGAAGATCGATCCACTGAATCGAACGCATCTTTGTGGTCGAGAAATACCGCAATTGTTGGCCAACGGTACACATGACGCTGCCCCAAAATTTGACGAAGGCTAAAAATATGATCTATACATCCCCGGCCAAGACGAAACCCTGGTTGTTCTTCTCTAATGTTTAACTCCCGAACTGCAGTGATTCGACGGAGTATGATGGATGCCAGAACCCAAGAAGTTACTGGGATCAAACTAATTGCCCTATGGTTTTCGCAAGAGCTCCGGATACCTTTCTTGAATATGGGAAATATTATCGCGTGACCCCAGCACGGACGGTTGGTCTCCGTCGTCCATGCAAGTTGAAACAGCTGAGTTAAGGCCTCTACTAACATCCCTCCATCCTTTTTGAAAAGTACCGGCACGATATCATCTGGACCAACAGGCCTATTAGGATTGAGAGTCGAAAGGCAGTTGCGAACCTCAGTCTCAGTAGGTGATTCCAAATCTACCAAACAGGGTGCTACGTCACAAGTTTATCGCGGCAATACAATGGAAGCAGGAGGCCAGCTAAACTGACCCTCAAAGTGTTCCGCCCAGCGTTCCAACCTTCCGGACTTATTATAAATTAGTGTGCCATCTGCCTCGCTGATAGCTTCAATGACAAGCGGTCGCCGGGGACCATTGGCACGGATCAGCTTAAAGGGTTTGCCGAGGGTTTCCGGAAGCAAAAGCAGTTTCCCTTACCTTAACTTCTTCCACTAACCAAGCCTCATGATCACCCTTAAAACTACGTTTCAGCTTCCTACGGATGTCTCTTCTAGACTTATTATGTGAACTACCAGGAGGAACTTTCCGTGTGACTTCTAACAACTCCAGAGATTTTTCATCTGAAATCCAATGTTTGTTAAACTTATGTACCACTGTGCCGCATGCTATAGTACCTGCTTTCTGAAGGGCCTGTGAAATTTGAGTCCAACAGCTATTAGGATCTTCGGAGTGAGTACCACTAAGGCTGCTTTCCAAGCTGGTTTGGTACTTATGCTTTACCGATGGTAATGCCAGTTTCTCAACAGCTAATCGTTGCTGTCGATGAGGTCGTTATCCATCAAAAGTAAGAACAAAACGACAATATATCACCGCATGATCTGAATCCAAGTATGTGCTCCAATAAAAACGACGGTCTTGAATGGAACCACGCAACCTATGACTAACAGCTATATGGTCTAGATTAGACCAAGCCTGATTCGGAGAAGGCGGACACGATGCCTAAAACTATTGTTAGCTAAAAATAGTTTATGCTCAGTGCACAGCTGCAAAAATCGCCCACCATTAACTGACCGATGTGACGCTACCCCAAACTTGCCACCTAAACGAGATTCGGCATCACCAAGGCGGCCGACCTGAGCATTCATATCTTCCGCCAGAACGACTATATCAGAGCCACGTGTCGACCGAAGGAGAGCTGCCAGGTCCGAGTAAAATGCGTTTTTGACGCCGACGTCACTACAGTCAGTAAGAGCGTAAGCAGACACAGTGAATAAATTTCTGAAAGTCTTGCGTCTGGATCTGGCCTTAACGGAACCTGCCAAGCGGACAGCACAAAGTCTACTACTAACAGGAATCCAGTTTATCTATGAGGCTGCGGCTGTCGAACTAAGGACTATACCTACTCCAGCCTGACGTGTAACAGCGGCTGTGGAGTCACCCGAAGTGTATAACCAGTATCGGGTAGACACTGCGGGTGCTGTTAGTTCCAAACGTTGACTACTGTCCTGTCTTCTAGTCTCTGATACAGCACACATGGACATGCAATGAGTCTAACGTTCGTGCAAGAGCGGCCTGTTGATCTACCTATTTTGGAGTGCAAACGTTGGAGGCACTTATATTAATTCGCGTTCTAGGTCTAAGCAAGGGACGAGGGATGCCTGAAGCTAAATGGCAACAGACGGAACTTACCGGCTCAGTGTTACCACGGTTGTGGGACCTGTGGAGTAACTATCAGAAATGAAGGTTGAGAGAGGCCTGAGAACTAATATGGATAGGACAGTGGGGGAGGGGTCAGCAGTAGCATGTTTTCGCCTATCCACCCTGCTGTATTCAACGGATAGGGCGACCCGGTTTATACTGCGAGACGGCTGATGCAGTATGGAATTACTGGTGTTGTGACTATTCATGGTTGTGTGTGGGCTGAGATACTACTAGGGCGCCCATACTTAGACAAGCAGCGGGTACAAGTGAAATTCGCATTTCAAGTAATCAGATAAGCACTTCACAAGCACCAAATGGTGGTCATTTGGATTAGACTAAACTGATGTGTGGTCGAAGATATAGTTAATTTCAGGTTGAAGGTAACCCAAAATTGATCGCAGCTGTCGCATTGCCATAGAGTTTCCAATCGGCCGCTTTCGTAATGAAGCACTTGACTCGAGTTTCTCTCTCATTTGAGCTCGTCAGTAGCGCATATGCTTACCAATGTCGAGACTAGAACTCCGGCCACGCTGTCATGAGGCAATCGTGTTTACCACTTCGCCATTGACCTCACATTAGGCACGACCGAATTATCATATGTGAACGCCCAATCACTTTCGCCTGTAAGTAATGAACAGGTTGCCAGATCATCTCGATAGGAAACACAGTCACTATATTCGATTTTATTAATCACTTTGGGACCCCTGTCCATGGCTTAAACTTTACCGTCCGGCTGGTAATTTCCACCGGTATGTTTTCTTTTCATCTGCCAAGACATAAAGATGTATTTGGTTATTTCGTAGTACAACCTCTAATGAGCACCTGATCTACCCTATCGTCATTTGCAGCAAAATGCCAGTTGTTAGTACTGATCTTTTACTGCGATAAAACTGGGAGGAACAAATGCAGCTAAATGTTGTTACAAGAAAGACAAAAGACCTAGTTCACAAAAGCTTACTTCTAAACCAATATATTAAACTAAATAAGTTTAATTCTTGGAAACCAGCAACCAAGCTACAAGTGAATGCACTACCATACTCTTGTTTTTTCAACCACATATCCTTTTCATAGGGTTTCCACGTTAGTCCTGATCTGCATTTCTGTCGCTTGGATTCCGGTTGTGAAGTCCAGTGGTGAGCTGTTCCACTACATCCAGTCCGTTACAAGCTATCTGGCCCCACCAGTCTGCGTAGTCTTCTTGATGGCCTTGTTTTGTCCACGATTTAACGAACTGGTAAGTTATGCGAACATACGCTATGCAGTAGTCCAGCAAAATTCTGTGACGCTACTATAACGTCAAGTTGGTGTGTATGTGTGATGAAAAACTACCGTACGTACAACTGATCACCGAGTTTCCATTACACTTGATCTCTGATATAAACCGTGCTACTTTTACTAGCCACTGCATATTGTTTGCGGAGACTGTTTTTGGATGCAAAATATAACAGACAGTCAGGTCGGGCATTAACATCGCTAGCTTGGTTGTGACGAAAATTATCTTATGAATAACCTTTCACACATTCACATTCTTGATAAGACTTCCACACGTATGGCCTAGTTTTAGTTCTTGTTGGCGCTTGCTATTTGAAGTTTCACTTTACATCCCCAAAACACTTCAGGCTCCATTTTTTTTCTGTTCTCAGTCCCTTGTTTCTGGTTAGCGTTGCAGCTCAGTTGTTCTCCGACATTTTGGCTTGTTACCTTCTAGGACTCATAAAGACAGTAGCATGGTCCCTTGGATATATTCCAGTCGAGATGCCACTGTTACCTAACTTAACGTGCATTAAGTAGTCACGAAAACAAAGAAGCAACACTACAGTATCTGCTACTTTTTAGGAAGCAGTTAATGCTCATCCGTCTTTGTCGACTCAAGGGCAGATTTTGTACAACCACTTCATATCGTATCAGATGACGTCGCCAAATATCGTCGGACTTTGAACAGTTTGATTTAGAGTACGGCTGCTTAGCAGGTTTTCCTCAGTGCATAATCTGTATTGACCTATGATTACGCGCAGTTCATTAGAACATCTGTGAATCTATGGATTCGGACGAAACAAGGGAGAATACGGAAAGTTTACCCAGATTGAACTGGTTCAGTACATAACAAATTAACGACTAACAAAAATACACAACTGTGCACAAAAATTGCCGGCCGAGAATTGGTACGTTACACAGAATTGGCGCTGTATCAGGTAAGCCAAACGTTCTATCTTCGGTTACACTTAATACACGTGACCAGAATTTATGCAATCTGGAGAAATTGGGGAAAAGTATTTTTCTGCGGTACGTGTTCCAGCGACAGTCGTATAGAGAAGACGACACAAACCGTTATATACCCAAGTCCCAGTAAGACATATACGACTTACATAATCGAAAACCAACATAGTGACTATCGCACTACAGCACAGGGCATTACAGTGCAAACAGTCAGATAGATCTGAACAAACACAAACATCTCCGAGATAATCGTGTCAATAGAGACGTCGTAGAGGAATGAACTGAACGCTGAAGGCATCCGCGGTTTGCAGATGAGTGCATACCGTAAGACTATGGTGTAAGACGATCGCCCTACGATTGAAGGTCATTCCAGTAGGAATAACCTGACAAGAAAAGAACTACTACTTACGTGAGGACCGAAGTCGAGGCTTGTAGGGCCTGTCGGCATGAAATCAACCACTGGGATAAAGAGTTGCTGCATGAGTCCTATGTTGAAGGAAATGTATGTAGGAATTCGATCATCGAGAAGACTACGGAATTCAAATGGATAGGAATCAAGAATTTTAAGAGTAAATTCACATTTCATGCTTAACTCCAGCAACTCATCTGCGGACAAAAATCTCTGCAGCTTCAGTGACTAGTACTAGAAAACGACGTAAGTACTCCAGCAGCTTTAGAAGCGACAAGAATGACGTCCCCCGATTAAATCGTTATTTTCTGTTATGTCTTGCTACTACATTGCTTATGAGTAGTCAGAAATTATGCATAAATCACATGCATTAAAAGGAAAATCTATCAATCTGTCCGACCGTTTGAGCCCGGATACAAAATCAAGAGTCCAAACCAGAAAGCGTACTTAAAAAAACAGGTCCCCTAATGGAGTCGGGTTGGCGAACGACGTGAACACACTGCTGTGATCACAGCCGAACTGGATAGTATGGAAGTGTGCTTGCATTTAACGTCAAGTCACTCGGTCCCATCACCCCAGTGCTTTGGCCACCATGGCTAACGATCGATGGCGTCTAGTCATTCACGCACGTCTCTGCGAACGTTTCAGTGTCGGAAAGGCAATACTGGGCTGAGAACCACTGTGCACCAGTAAGTACAAATGGACAAAGTGAGGAAACAACATGTTCCTAACGCAGTGCTATCACGGTAATTTTTTCCACAAACGATGGTTAGTGAAACGCTGCAGTCATGAAAGAAACAGATTTGTGGATTACCAGAAGACTGATCGAAAACCAACAATTTGCTCGAAAAATCTGATGCATGTAATGCTATGTTTTCGGGTTCACTACGCCACTTGTGGACTCTGACGTGACGTTTTATAGCCGCGTTACCGAAACGATAAGCGTCGCTTGGAATGTTTCTGGCCTTGTTACTGAGTCCTGTCGTTCCAGTTCCCTTTGAGATCTTCATCGTTTGTTGTTTCGAATCGTACCTGTAGGTACTATGGCTTTCTTAGCCGCTGGTTTTCAAAATGTATCACGAACTTTGAGTTCAATAAATAAGAACGAATGCGTGGAGAATAGAATGGAAATGAACAAAATAAACGCAGTTGTATCTCGCGAAACATACAATTCAGATACCACGCATTTCGAAGGTTGGCTAATGTAGTGCATATTTTCATTATCCTCGAGGACACTGCGCCAGTCATACTACAATCTGACGGGATGACTCTACCCAGGTAGGTGAAACGGTCGACGTTCCCGGACGACCTACCAACAATAACAAGGACAGGGTTAGTGCCAACCCAATATTGTAAAAGTGCTTGACACTTTGATGATGTGAAGTGCACACCGTACAAAAAGGCTATCATTTAGCAGATTCGGTATGGTCTGTGTGCTCCCAACAGAAGAAATATGTAAAGCGATGTCCTCCGGACATTCAGCATCAGTCAGCTTACTATTTGGTAGGAGCTGTACTCCGGATTCTAAGTAACCTTTGAGCTCTGCGTTCCGAATATCACCCAGCGCAACACTAAAAATGAAGGACGGAAGGTCGGACACCTCTGTCGACTGCCACCTGACGTGGAAAACGCTCGAGAGCAGCCTATCAATGCACAGCTTGCACTCAGAACGGTCAAACAAGGATTTCGTCAAACTGATTCACTTCACTGAGACTCCTCTTCGTGTTGCGCAAGCAAACCAAAAGCAGTCTCTGTGTCCAAAAATATGACGATCGTTGACTAAGAAAAGTAATACCGATGCTGCAGCGTTCGTTGCAAGATGATGTCCACTCGCGACCAGATTGAAAACCTGTCTTTTTTTTATCGTCTGTATGATTCTCTCTGTTTCGGAAGCCGCTGCAATGTGAGACTCGGGAGCAACTCAGAGGCGATAGAGGCAGAGTTAATGTTTCTTCATTTTTCCTTCCATGTCCAGGTACCTTTCTTGAAGGGGAAAATGGTTCTTGCTAAATACCAGTCGAGGTGCATTTTCATTCTTCTATACGGACTGGAAGAATTTGGTCAGTTCAAACAGTAATTTCTCACCACCTTATTTGAAAAGTGCTGGATAAAAACGTTTTAGAACTGGGGCTGTATTCCGTATCAATAATTTGGGCTCCAAATTCGCTTCGATTTCTGACAGAAGATTGTCTGCAGTTTCACACCCAACCACACGATCTCTGTCATTCACAGCTGAGTCTAGCCAGTTAAACTGTTCCTCAAAGCGCTCAGCGCATCTGTCAAATCGCTGCGACAAGGTGTAAATTTGTGAGCCATTTTTTTACACACAGTCCAATAACACCGTACCCACATTCAGCGCAACCATGACTCAAGGAAGCCAGCACCCGACTGTTCCCTGATAATAGTGCTTTCTAGATCTACTCTGTCCAAAAAATGAAACTCACATCCTTACGCAGACTCTTCATGTGTTTTGTTTCAGTTCTCAGCGGTCTTTGTCTTGTTTAGAGTCTGAGAGGCCAGTCGATGTTTGTTTGTAAGTTTTACTGAATCAATGGAAGCCCATTTCTATTGCACTTGCAGTGCTGCTTTAGAACAGACCTCTTCACAAGAGGTTCGCATACGAGTTGAGATTTTTCCGTGTTCGAATCACTTAGATATTGTTAACCGGGTACTTTGCCAGTGTTGTGAGACAGGCGTATAGTATCTCCTCTTCACACATTTTCTAACTTAATATCTTGTGGTTATGATCAGATGATCTCTGAATAAGCTAAATAACAACCAGCGTGAACAACGGTGTGAACTGCGTAAAGGTGATTACTCGTGGAAGTTTTCTGATAACACTGGGTCGACCACGGCCTCACTAACCGTAACTTTATTGAGTCTCCTGAAATCGAAACATATCGCCATTTTCCAATGGGTCTCTTCACTAACAACAAGAAAGGCTTAAATGAGCTTTCCGTCCCCTCAGTAATGTCCTGTTTTAAAGCGTTGTTCACTTGTCGTCCAGTTTCTGCTTCATATGCATGGAAATTTTTCTGGGGCTGAATGAATGAGATCCCACCGGCTGGACTCAAAAGGTGCTAGTTTCCGCAAGACACTGTTTTTACAGCACGGTAATGACCAAACGGTGCCGAAGCTGGAGTTTACGGACGCAAATTCCTTTCCATTGATACCATTATTCTAGAGACTGGTGCTTCGTATTCCTTATCCTCGTGATACAACACAAACCTATACGCCAGCTAACTAGACACAAGCAATTCCAGAACGATTTTTAAATCAGAAGTATACTGACCAATATTGAGGAGTGAATAAACCAACAAAAGATTTTCATGTTCATTAAAAATTAGTCAACCACGCTCATTAGCGAAGAAGTAGCACAGTAACTCGGTTATTCTCTGTTCAAGTTCCATACAACTGAAATTGCTCTCTGACACGCGTAAATTAACCACTTGTTCTCTCCGTAATTTCAGGGTGCCTTCGTTGCCCTAATGGTCGGTCTGTGTATCGGTTTGATTCGGTTTATTTGGGAATCTGTGTATCCACGTGTACCATGTGGCAATACAGCCGAACCAACGTTGGCGCAACTCTTCATCTACAAGCTTCATTACCTGCACTTCAGCGTGATTTTATTTATTATCAGCGGATTTGTGGGTTGGGCTGTGAGCATATGCACCAAGCCACCCCCGGCGAAAAATGTAAGTTTCGTTTACTTTGCGCATTATACGGCACTCATACCGGTGTGAATTGCCGTACACTCGATTGATAGTAATGGCGACGTGAAGATGTGTTAAACATTTAATCCATGCTGATCATACATGACTGTTAATATCGTCCTTAGATTAGTCCTTGTGTCACGAGAGGAAACAGCCAATCTTGAGCGACGAATTTATTCTACTTACAACAACGTGCAACGAAATGAAACACAATCGAGTGTAATGTTATCAGACTTCCTTTAGAACGGTTACCAAATAGTTCGAAGCGCAATGCACCAACGTACTTCAGGTTTCGTCCGCCGAACTTAGAGCCACAGGCGGTCTGGTAATAAAAGCACACATCTAAAGTCATCGTAACAAATTAGAAGTGTGGCTATCCAGAAAGTTCTTGTTAGACTATTCTACTTAACTAGCCCTCAGCTTGTATATATCGTGAGACACTGGAGCTAACATCAGATGTATGGGTCAAAAACGATATTTTCCAGCTTTTCGGCGATGGTTTTCTGTGTACTCACGGTGGCTTGATGCCACAACCAACATTTAGTAGTTACAGGACGTATGTTCTATTCCGTCAGATTGATCGTCTGACATTTTGGAGCCGCTTCCAACCCAAAAAAGAAGGCCAGCCAGTACTGGACGTGAATGGTTTAAATGAAGCAGCTGATCACCAAATAGTGGACACTACGCCGCAAATTCATGCCTATGCTGATATGCTACAAGGTAAGTTGAATGTTTCAGTTAACTGAAAGTTCACTTTGCCACATACATACTCTCAACTGGTATCATCCACTGCCTCAGTTCGAGTTTTTGAGTACACAATTTCTTACCAACATTATCACAGAACAATCAAAACGACCAGATGGGTCACGTAAAATCGTTAATCATCTGCTGACACTAAATCTGATCAGGAAATATTGTTTCGGGTAGACGATGCTCAAACGACGATAGTCACCCAGGGTAAGGTACAATAACTGTGGTGGGAAACTGACCTGTAATCAGCTGTTATTAAATTAATCACAGTTCACGAACTGTTTTGTGCGATTTGATTTTTTACACATGTTTCGATGCAATCAATCGAGTGAGAAAGAGGTTTGATCTGAGAGTTAACAGTTGACTGCCAAATTTAAGTTGCCGAAATTCGTCCGCAGTAATGTTAACTTGTTAATACAGCTATAACATTGCATGACTGATTGAAATCGGCTGTAAACCCCATATAGCGTTTCTCATCAAAAAGATGCGCGAAATCACAACGAAAGGGTCTTATGTTGCAAAGTTAGTTTTACGTTTATCCACTACCAGTTTCTCACTACTCTTGATCAAAAAGAGGTCATACGTTTTCAGTCAGTAATTACGTTTGATAATTTTTCTGCAGCTGGAGGATACGAAAGTAGCTGAGGTGTGCTAGCGAGCACTAAGCGTTACGTCTCCTTTCGCTGGCTTATTATTCATTGCACGGATCAAAGTCAGTGTCGTTTGTTGTCCTGATAAACACTCACAGCACATAAATTGTAAAGAGCACTACTGATCAGTCCGTGACGGCTGATACTGTGGCTGAGAAACAATTAACTGTTACTTCGGTTAGCATAAGCTTAGGTGTAACATTCACGGCTAGGATTGATACAAGCGTTCAGTGGCTACATTTAAGCTCCGTTGCTCCATAAGCATACGTTTACGATTGATGAGAATGTGCGAAGCGAAAGCATACTGTAATTATCCTCTCACTGTCTACTTCACACTGTTCAAAAGCATTACATTCAGAATTAAATCAATGAAGTCAGTTCATTTTTTGACACTTTCATTCCATCAGATGAGCCGGAAGGGGAACCATCCGTGAAGAGGAGACCTTGGTATATGCGTGCTATCTTTTGGGTTTGCGGAATAGAAACAAACCCACACGACGATCGTGAAACAGTCGTCGAAGAACTAACTTTGAGTATTGACGAAGAACCAAAGTTGGCTTTGATCAACGAAATCTCAGCGGTCGTACTGCTCTCTGCCGTGGCTATCATGTGGGGATTTTTCGCATGATGAGTACAATTTTATATTACTATATCAAACAGTCATGTCTAGACATTTGGTATATTTCTTATTACGCTTGAAATGTTCAATTGCTTGTTGCATATACCCTGCTTTGCACTAATTGCACACTATTTTTCCAACAAACCGCTGTACCCTTTAACAAATGATTGCGTTTGTGATGTGTTTCCTACAAATAGAGCAATATAAGCACCACAAACAAACCAGTACCCAATAGCAGTCGGTGTGAACAAAGTAATTAACAGGATCTGAATCTAGTTTGCATCAGTCTGGTTGGCAGATGGCATGGAAATGGAACACTTTCACTAGGGACCAACCAATTTGCTTTCGATGCCTCTACAAGTTTTCATCAGATCGCATTAATTCATTGCAAGGGATCTAACGGTTTCGTGCCATAAAACAGCCACGAGTATTATGGTTGCCAGTGATCGATGGCTTTTAAAATGCTAACGTCAGGCAATAGAGATTCCGGAATTTTGGCCCGCCTAGTGAAGAGAATAACCGAGTTAATTAACCAAGAAGCGTTAACCAGGTGATCACTGTCATGCGGCGGCCCGAGCCACAGTATCTTTTGGTCAGGCTCATGGCTGTTATGATGATGATGATGACTGTCATGCTTCCCTCTGAGTCAAGCGACTGCCTAAACCAGCCTAAGTACACGTAATCAAAGTAAATGATGTCTGTCTGCCCATGATAGTTTCCATCCGAAAACAGGCTGCCCGGGTTGAAATGCGTCGCTGTTGTGTTGGGTGATGGATCACGTTACAATGTACATACTCACTTATAAACACGGCTCAGGGTCATGACGATGGGTACCACGACTCGGGCTGATGTGCATTCTAACGATGTTTCACGAAACGTTTATGATCCTAGAACGAACAACACAAAATACCTATTCCTAAGACTAGTAAACAGAAGTAAAGCGACAAAAACTAAGATCTATCAGCCGCCAACTTAGAATGTGGATAGAATCAACTGTCATTCCAGGCTTATTCTTATCTAACAATTATAAACTGCAGCCACTGATTTCACAACACTATGGACAAAGAATATGCATGAAACTTATTACAATGTATGCATGTACATAAGAACGAAGTACAGTCTAAAAGACGGCAGTCAAGGTAAGCGCTGCTCGAACCGAGAACTGTGACATTGATAAACGAGTGTCGCTACTACCAAGCTATTGAAAGCTACCTCACCACTTGGTAAGTCACAAGCGAGCTAGACATTGACAAGCTTTTCAAAATTAGATAGACACTCAAAAACGAATGACAACAAGGTTGCAGTTCAGCGCGCTAAGTGATAGAACACCACATGAAAGCTCAAGGTAGTAAAACATACAGAAAAATTATCAAAAAAATGGAGCACAAAGTCAACGCGTTTAATGGGCGCAAGAGAGATGATGGAGAGAAATACACCGCTCAAGCAAGAGCTATGAGTTGCGCTTTGAAATTTAAATTAATAGACACGTTTCGGGCATTGTTCACTTCTGTGAAAGCACGTTCATATGAATATCCTTCCACTAGAATTAGATAGGCGATTACTATAGATGGAGCTCGACAAACACCAGCATCACAATGAATAAAACAACGTCCACCTTGACGTCTCACATTTCGCAAATAATCTAGACATCGATAAATTGAATCACGTAGTCGAAACTGTAGATTATCATATAAAACCAGAGAAAGATAATCAAAATGTTCGGTAAAAGCATTCGGAATGTAGTTGGAAACAAGGTTGACAATGTGTGTCACCCCGTTCTTTTTAAGAGAATTCAAATCTTGGGCAACGTCGCTGGAACCTGAAACACACAACAAATGGGTGAAATAAAAAGATGTTACTACCGAACAAAATAACAAAACCATCTTCCAACTCAATTTTGCCTATGTGCAAATCTGGGTTTGGATTAACAATGAAGCCGTATTTTGAAAAATTGGGTTCTGGTTTAACGTCAGCCCCTTGTTTTGAGACAATATCACCGAACTTATCCATTACACTGACAGATCCATCAATATTGCGTACATCTATCAGAGTCTTCCTCAAGGACTGTGAATCGAAACGTTCGATTTCATTTTGCAGATTCATTTCGACAGACCTGTCAGTAAGCAAATAAGAAAATCAAATGGGTTTCGATGAGAGCGTCTGAAAAAGGAGTTTTTAAAAACATTAAGTGCACAAAAGAAAACACAATACGCTGCTCTTGTGTAACTATAAATCCAACAGAGCGAGAAGGAATTCGTGATGTCACTCTGTGAAGACGCAGGAATTAAGAAGAGAGTTCGTATACAGTCAGGAACAATGCAGTACGGACTCAATAAAAGCGTAACACATGAATTATATATTATGAGTATTAGTGTTGTGCATCAGTATGCTGATAGGCTAAATTCTAACACGAAACGATGCAACAAAATGTCACTACAAGTGAAGAGAAACGGAAAGACGCAGAAGGAGATATACGGTGGTACCTTTGTAATCTTCCACTGAACGAAGACTTAGAACATCTGTAATTCCCAAAATACTTGACATTATAACATTAAGAAGAGGCTTACTTTTAATCAACAGGATTTTTGCTCAAAGCTTGTCTGCTAAGTCCGTTTATAACTGCCAATTTTATAGCGTCAAATTAGCTCTCATTCTGCTTTCACACTTACGTAATAATAACAATAGTAATAGTATAGGGGGCGCTTAATTCGTGCCTGGAAAAAGAGGAAGCGATTCCAGTGAAAGTGCCGCAAATTACCGAGAGTATAAACAAAGTGCCATCTTTGGCTTCATGTCAAACCGCCAAAGCTGAGGAGCGAGGAAGACATTGTACATCTAGATGCCCACGAAATGCAGAACGTCCTAATAGACATATTAATGGCTTCTTATTTCAAGTAATTGTGAACAACCAACCAGTCCTTGTAAAGACCAGTACTTGATGATTTTTCGTGCGACACTAACTTCCTGATCAGTAACTTTCGCAGTGTTAACATATGCGTGTACGTTCACGCCAATACAGCCCCCAACTGAGTCCGGTTTCGGTTAGTATGCATGAGGTTGGCCTACAGGTTATCAGCTTAGTTTCAGTTTTATTTCACTTAAACCACACGGGTTAGCTCATGCGTTTTCGGCTGAGACTGAGTTCACATTAGCACACAGTTAACCGAGTGTCCTTTCAATAACATAACATGAGGTGTTCCTTACGCACCTTTTCCGACTAATTCGTTTATTCAGTAGTTAGACCTATACTGCTACCTTGCCGAGGTGGTCCGGCTTGTGTACTGTTTTGATCCGGCGGGCTGTGCTGACTAGGACTCCGGTCCTTTCAGGTGCAACCTTGTCAGACAGGCCAAAGGGGAGCAGTCAGACGAAAGGCAGTTACACCCATAGGATTGTATGTCGCACTACTGACCGCATAGGAGTGTTTAGGAAGTGAGGCACGATCCTATGGGCATACAATAGAACCGTTTTTATAATTACGGCACTGCTGTCTTCCGTATCAGGAAGAAGGGGGTTAGAAAAGGTACCCTCAAACAAAGAGCACCTCGATCGGCCAACGGTTGACCGTGACCGCCGACATATTATCCAATAAGGTCGAAAAACATCTATTATCTCCCAAAAGCTTGATGTAGCTTCGAGTACATCCACTGTGCGCAGCAGTGCTCAGAATGAG
>LUCH01000804.1:0-38776 GCA_013368495.1 Paragonimus heterotremus
TCTCTTACAGGGTTATCAACCACTGGAACGACCTTCCATTGGAGGTTGTTAACTGTTCTTCTAGGGACCGCTTCAAAGTGTTATTGGTTTCTTACTTGCTTAAGAACTTGTTGGATTAGTATTTTATTCTGCTTTGCTAGATTAGTATTTTACTCTGTTCTCGGTATTCCCTGTAAGCCCCTACAGCGGTGTTACACCCTGTTTTCAATGACTGCCTTTTAGGTCAACAGAAAACCGCTGACGTCGAAACGGACAAACTGACTGGATCCGGGTGACTTGGGCCTCCAACCTCGAACCCGTGAACAAATCGCTGGAACCACTAGCTCTTTTTCCGCTCTTTTCGTGATTTCTCAATCTTTTCGGTCAGAAACTGTTACTTCTGCTTAGACTGAAGTTTTCATCTTAAACTGTTGCAGCACGCAAGGCTCGAACGAGCTATCTGTGTGGGAGGCGGGACAATTTCCAACAGTAGTCGTTGTTTAGTCTGTGTCGATCTGATGCTAAAATGTTAACCTCACCTTTCGTTAATTTTACTGTAAACCTTGATTGTTGCAACAGTTTAGATGTTTTGGTTCGACCTTGTTTTTTTTTGTAAACGACACCCACACTACATGCGTTAATGTGACCACCAATTGGTTTTGACTCTAGTTACTCATAATTTTCTGATTGAACGTTTGCATATCAACGCCTCCATATTTTTGAATATTTTTCTCTGCAGGCGAATTTCCAATACTGAATATTGGGGTTGCCCTTCCATGCCCATATTTAATGTCTTATGGGAAATAGCCTCACTTGCAACCTCGACAGTGTGATGAGCTCGACAAGATTACTCCCTGCCGTTGTATCCGCCTCCCGTACTGCACAAACTGCCACAGTAAGTAAAAACATTTGATTCACTTCTCTGATTGGAAAATATGTTTACACTTCCGTTTTTTTTAAAGTTGTACACTAGGATGGGCTGTTATTGTTTATTGATAGAAGGCAGAGGTCGCCGACTACATGCGCTTCTTCACTGAGCATCTCGACTTTGTTAGAGATCTTGCCTTTCTAACATACTGGCTTTCTAAGATGAGATTACTCTAAGGCTTGAAAAGGGAGATTATGTTGAGGTCTGTTACTTAGATTTTAGAGAGGCCTTCGACTCCGTAAATCACAGACTTTTAATGTTAAAATTGGATGCTTTTAGTATGTCTCCAGGTGTTTTGGTGTGGATGAAGGAGTTCCTGTATAATAGGAGTTTCTATTTGCAGGTGGAGGGCTCCAAGTCACACTGCACGTGCCACCAGTGGTGTTCCCCAAGAGTCGGTTTTAGGTCCCCTGCTGTTCCTGATTTGGCGAAGAGGATCAGCAGTCCCTGCTACATGTTCGCAGATGATGTGAAACTCGTGGGATGCCCGAGCCAGTCTTTGATGCAGCAAGACCTCGACGAAATTCATCAGTGAACAGTTGACTGGGAACTTCCGTTAAATTTTGCGAAATTTAGACGACTTACGGAGGTCCAGACCGAGGACTCTCTCAGGTGGATAGGGAAGTCTGAGACATATGTGCTCATCCAAAAAACTACCGAGATGAGGGATTTAGGAATGCAGGTCATTGGAGACTTCAAGGTGTCAACTCAGTGTAAGTTTGCAGTCCGTAAAGCAAATCGGGCACTCTACCAACTGAAGAAGACAGTGGCCTCAGGAAAACCCGGCTTCCTTGTGCCTCTGTATAAGGCTTATGTGAGACCGCATCTAGAGAGTATTGTGTGCAGGCTTGGTGTCCTTATTTGGTCAAGGATGCTAAGGTCCTAGAAAGGCTGCAACGTAGGTTTACGAAGTTTTTTTGTAGAACTTCGGGAAATGGATTACTCCAGCAGACTTAAACACCTTAATCTTTCCTCCTTAGAAAAAAGGCGAAAAAGGGTAGACCCTATAGAAGTCTTTAAGATCCTGAGAGGATTATCTGAGGCAAGGGATCAGCTGTTTACTCGCAACGAAAACTCATTGCTGAGAGGGCACGAGTAGTAGATTGTGATTGAAAGAGCTTAGACTCCCATCCGGGCCAACATTTTCGCATATAGTTGTGAACATTTGGAACAAATTACCGTCCGAGGTGGTGTTGACCAACACGGCTACCGACTTTAAGCGTAAGCTTGATGCTTATTGGTTGACATTATTTCCGGATACGGAGTGATAAGGTGACTAGGATCTACTTAACCTGATGGCAACCCTTTCTCTTTCCTCTGTCGACACCTTTTTTAATGCTTCTCGCTGCTTGTTTATTACCAGTTATAGACAGGTTGCGTAGGATTTCTCTATTAGTTATTTGTCTCCTAGCTGTTCTTTTATCAAAACCAGGAAGTAATTTTATTGTCATCCAGGAGTCTGATGGAGATATGGTAGATCAGCATTGGCTTCGATCCTGTCTATTAACTTGAGTATGTCGTGATTGCTGACGGTGATTTCAATCCCGCTTCCCTGCATCATTCAACCTCTGGCACCCAAAGGATCGCTTGCATGGTCCTGTTGAGGATTTGATCGGAGATATTCTTGCTGTTCTTTCAATAATCTACTGTGTTCTACATACCACTGAAGATTCCAAAACACTGTTAAAGAGTTTTTCTTTTCCATTTGTCGCATCACGGTGGAATCATCTGAGCTCACTAGTGCAAGAAACTGGACGTCAACCGGCTACTAGCCTCCATTCCTGTGATCCGATCTGATCTGAACTAAACTGACACCCCCATAAGCAGGGCGTTGCGTATCCTCCTTCCAGCGAGCCACCACGTGCACATCTAGGGGTCGCTTGAATGCTACGTCATTGGATGCCAGCATCACATGCGCTTGTAACGTATTCCCGCTGTTGACGACTCATCGAGACGGACGAAATACAGAGTGATTTCCTTCTGGTCGCTGCTTAAGAAAAGTGAAAAGATGACCCAGGGATCTGTACTAATCTAGGAGAGGGAAGTCTACTCTGAGCTCCTTTCCATGTCACATCGTAAAATACGGTGTATTGCAGTAGTTACCTCGTATTCGCCGGTATCTCTAGGGGTGCACGCTCAGATACCATAGTCACTGGTTATACGAGAGACTGCTCATCTCAACAACCGTACGCGTGGCCACTGTCTGTGCAATTTCATGCTGAGGCACCTCTCTTCTTGTACAGGGGAACGCTACTGCGTAGCCACACTCCTATCTCGGACGAACATGAGACTAGAAGAGTAAACAAAAGGCCTCATTGGACACCTTAACAAAGGATCAACGGATTGCCCAAATCACTCTCCTAACTTTAACACAAGCCTGCTTAATGTGGGCCTGTTTTGAGGATGTCAGACGCCAACACCCTGAGGTCCTGTTCGCTACTGCACTACGTTAACAAATACTCGCGGACGTGACATGTCTTAGCATCTTTGACATCTCTCAAGTGCATTAAGGAGCATTCCTGTGTGTTTAGAGGCAGACTGCGTTGAATTGTTCGTCTTGCTATCGTGTCCATGTCCTGTTGCAACATTTGGTTATCCTCATCTGAAGAGATGGTCATCCGTACCTTCATGTCATCAGCGAAGACGACGGCGGACGACTGCAACTGGTTCAGTGAATCGCTGATGATAATATAAAAAAACGAGGACCCGAGCACTGATCCTTGTGGAACGCCACTAAGGGCAGACATCCATTCCGATAAATGTTGGCTGACCCTGACAGCAAATGACTTGTCATGGAAGAAGTTTGCTGTCCAGTCTTTTATAGGCGAGCTGACAGCGTACACATTATCAACTTGAGAGCAAGTGGTTATGTGGAACTCTGTCAAAAGGCTAGCTCAAATCAAGGAATCACGTACATATTCTTACCCCCAGTTGTCTTTCCCACCCTCTACTCTGACGAGCATGGGATTTGTTAAGCAGGATCATCCTCCGAAATTCATGTTGCTTCTCACTGAGGATCATGAGGCTGTCCAAATGCTCCTGAACACGACGCTATATCATGCGGTTCATTACTTTGTCAAGCACACAAGTTGAGCCTACCGGTTGACAGCCTCCGGCCCTTTGTACACAGGAGCAGTTACCTATCGTTTCTACTTCCTCGGCAATTTAACTTTCTCCAGGAACTGCTGATACGAGTCCTTCGGAGGCACGGATAATTCCACCGCCAGTTCACTTAGCAACAAAGAGTAAATATTGTTGGACCGGGATATTTTTTGACAGCCAACCTCAATTTACGTTCCTACTTCATCAATATTGAACAGTATTTTGATAAGACAGCACCGTCGAGCAAGTCAAGTTATCCTTGGAGTGGACCGAGTCGTAGTCTTGGTCTTGAATGAGATGAAAGTGTGTCGGTGAAAACGTTCAACGATTCCATTAACAGCAAGATGGTATGCAGTTGTCATGATGTGGTCACAACCCAACAGACGAGCCAACTCGCGGAAGAGAGCTGATTGGAATTACGAACCTCGGTCTGTAGTGACGAACAATGGGACGCCAAAATCGGCAATCCAATGTTCGAGGAACGCTTTGGCGACTGTCTCAGACGAAATATCGCTAAGGGGAACAGCAACAGGCCATCTTGTAAATTTGTCGATGCACGTAAACAGGAACGTTTTACCGTTTGATGGGGGTATTGGGCCAACTAAGTCAACATCAACGTGAGAGAAACGTGCGTCTGGAGTGGGGAAATTTCCAAGCAAGGTGATGGTGTGACGATATACCTTGCTGCTCTGGCAATGAAGGCATGACTTAGTCCACCAGCGCACATCTTTGTTCATATTGGGCCAAACATATCTGGCAGCAATTAGTTTGAGTGTGGCGCGGACACCAGGAGGGGACGAAGAGTGTAGATGGAGAAAAATGGGTCTACGAAGAGACGAGGGTAGGATTGAACGTGGGATGTCTGTGAAAGTATCACACACAATAGTGGACTCGGAAGAAGGTTAGGGGATACGGGAACATTCGAAAGGTGAGATGTAAATGGATGAAAAATCGGGATCTGACCTTTGAGTTTCAGCGATTTTCTCGGGACTTATGTCACACTGGTTAAAAACTGGGTTAGCATATAGTCGTGAGAACGCATCGGTAACCACATTGGAGTTTCCGTCAGTGTGTCGGATATCTGTTGTGAAGTTCCTTCCTTCTAGCAAATGACGAAAATGTCTAATGGACAAATAGATAGCGAGAAGCTCACGACCAAAGGTGCTATAATTAGCTTGCGCGGGTGACAACTTCTGGGAATAAAAAGATATCGGTCGTAAGTCGTCGCCGACGCATTGCTGAAGCACTGCACCAGCGGCATGATTAGACGCATCTGTCGAGAGGATCAGATGAGCAGTCGGCTCTGGATTAAAATGTGTGAGGGTCGTTGAATCGCCCTTTTTTGAATCACGGAGCGGATCGGTTAACGGCTTCAGAAGCTGTGAGCAGTGAGGAATAAAGCGACGATAATAGTTGACAATTCCGATGAAACGTTGAAGCTTTTTGATGGAATCCGGAATGGGGTATTCCTTCAGCTCTTGCACTTTGGTGTCCAAGGGTTTGATGCCACTTGCTTCTATAAAATGTCCAAGAAATTCGAAGGATAAGACGCTAAAAACGCACTTTGGTAAATTGATGGAGATGCCGTATTCATTCAGGCGTTCTAGTAAAACACAAAGATGTATTTCATGTTCTTCGGGAGAACGACTGGCTACCAAAACATCGTCGAGGTAAACAAAGACAAAATCTAGACCACGTATAACTTGATCCATAAAACGCTGGAATGTTTGAGCTGCATTTCGAAGACCGAAAGGCATTCGAAGGAACTCGTACAAACCAAATGGAATTGTTACCGCAGTCTTTGGAATGTCTTCTTCAGCGATGGGGATTTGGTGGTATGCGCGCGCCAAGTCGATTGTAGAGAAAGTGCGCTTAGAATGGAGAGTGAAAGAAAAGTCACGAATGTTTGGAATGAGATAACGGTCGAGTACGGTAGCATTGTTGAGTGCTCGAAAATCATCACACGGTCTCCGATCGCCTAGTGCTTTCTTTGGGACCTAATGCAGGGGAGACCATGCGCTCTTGGATGGGCGGTTAATACCAAGCTGAAGCATGTGGTCAAATTCGGCTTTAGCAATTTTCAGCTTTTCACGGGGAAGACGTCTGGGGCGAGCGGTCACTGGTTGTCCTTTGGTCACTATGGTATGTGTCACGTCGTGTTTCAGAGAATGTGGGTGATACGACGGACTGATGAGCTGCGGGTATCGTTGGATCAGCTGGGAATATTTTGAAGGTTTGGGTACTGCCATATGGATTCCGATGGAATTCATGTTGGCTAATTTACCCTTATCACTCAAAGAAGTCAGGCTGTCCAAAAGCGTGTGGTGTTGAATGTCTACCAAGAGACAAAAATGGGATAGGAAATCGGCACCCAGAATTGCGGTCTGAACGTCTACCACCAAAAAACTCGGCAGAATTGACGTCGCAGTCCAAGATCAAGGGTGAGTGAACGTCGACCGTACGTTTGTATCGATGTTCCGTTAGCTGCTTGTAAGGAGAAAGTAGGTTGACAACGTTGGCGGTCGCCTGTGGCGCATGGAATCACGCTTATCTCATCACCGGTGTCGACCAGGAAATTGTAGCCTGTAGATTTGTAAGGGATGTAGAATATGCGACATTTGGAGGAGACACCAAGCGCAGCCGTCGCCATTACTGGCCGGTCACTGCGTTTCCCTGTGATGTCGGCGGGGTAGTAAATGTGCAAGGCTGAGTACACTTCTTGGCTCGATGACCGAACGCACACTGATGTCAACAATGACCATGGTCTTCGTGTGCTAGTGCTGTCGGACGCCGAGAAGGGGTTTTAGATGGCTGCGTGGTCTGTGTGATTGAGAGTGTAGACTACAAACCAGTGACTGGATCTGTTTGGTCAAACACTCCTTGATGACGCAGGTCATCATAAGGCTGGCTGGTAACAGCATTCATTGGCTGGGGATTAAGTTGAACATCCAACATGTCGGCTGCTTCGGCAAGTTCCTCTATAGACACAGCACTGCTGAACATAGCCAAAATCACACGAGTCGATGATGGTAGGTTTTTCATCCACAGCTGTCGAAAAATGGTGTCGTCCATCTTTCTGTCTCCAAGAAGCTGCTTCATATGTCTTAGGAGTTGGGATAGCTTGCGGTTACCTAGCTTCATTTCAGAAAATAGTTCGTCCAGCTTCCGTTGTTCAGAAATGCCTATCCTGCTAATTAAAGCGTCTTTCAGCTTATCGTAAGGGTGGTCTTCCGGCACGTTGTCAAGAAGATCCGAGATTTCTTCAGCGATCTCGGTCGGGATGCACTGAACTATGTGGGAGTACATCATGGTTTGTGACTCAGTGAGCCTCGTTCGAATGAAAGCTTCGACTTGTCCAAACCACAGACGAGGGTTATTGACTCCAAATTCAGGCAGTTCGATATGCACGGATGCAGTCAGCTGTTCGGTTGAATAGTCGTAGTCGGACATGGTAGGGGTGGGTACTTTTAACACGCAAAATTAATGGGGTAGTGAACACGTTAACGCTTAAGATGAATGAACAAAATAACGGGGAAGGAAAGTGGAGGTACTAAGTGTTCGTTGACTTATGACGATGGAAAAAGGTGAGGAGAAGTTTACTAAATAGGGCTCACCAATTTGTAGACTAGGTAAATGCGGGTGTAACTCACTAGGCTATCGGTGATAACGGAGTGAATGAGTGAGACAAAATAGTTACAAAGTTCCAGCAAGTTTTGGCAATCAGAAGGGTTTGACTCACAGAAAAGTGTTCACAAGTGTTCAAGATAACAACCACAATATTCCAAATTATCAGTATCCGGAAGTGGGTGATATCACTGAGTTGCCATGGACTGCTGAAGCGCGATCCCGGACGCGACGATGTTCGTGGTACAACGGAGCTAAAAAAATGGATGATAGATCCGTCTTGTATCGTCAAACGACTGTGCAACGGAGAGAAGAGCAAACCGATGCACATAAAATTTGTACTGTATTACAGGGTCACTTTTATCAATTTGAACAACATGTAGAGAGGATACAAAAGGTTGTTGTACAGAAATAAAACACCGTTTGCAAACAAAAATAAAGAAATCTCTACAAGTGTATCGACAACAACTGATTGTGTGAAGTCACTTATGAACTGATACTCGGACTGTGGAGACAAGCGGTAACGTTTTGAAACGAACCATACGCCACTTACACTCGCGGGTCAATGGCCTTTTCTATGTGTTACGTAAAGTAGACGGAGGGTTTTTGGCCTTTCTAGATTCAGCGAACAAGTAATTAACCCTCCAACCTAGGTGAATTCAACGTGATTACTATTATTCTTTAACTTCGGAATAATCAGAAACTATCACAAATGATTTTTTTTCTAGGCAATTACGGCACGCAAATTCGTGCGTTCTTGATACTGATACTACACTGTCTTCATTGCGAAAAAAATTAGCTTCTTGTGTAATAGACAACCACAGGTTTTATGGTTTGTTTCCCTGCATGTATAGTGGATAATGTTAGTTTTATTTTGATACTTTGATGTTAAACATCCTCTTTTTCTCTGTTTGGTGAACCTGCGGTAACGATGAAATGTTTGTCTTCTGCAGCGTTAACAGAATTCTGTCACTAGGTCGAGTATGAACTTTTTCTGACCATCTCTGTCACAAATAAACGCATTCAAAACTGCTGTATATAGTAAATTTTGCTACACAGCTATCGCCTAGCATGTAGATCTGCATCGGCTGCCGTACAACCGCAACATGTTGCTTACATTGTAGATCAAGATTGTTTTCTTTATCAGATGACTGATGTACGTTTGAACATAACATTTTGTAAGAAGCTGACCATCTAGCTTGTTACAATAGAAAGAGCTTTCATGATGCCTCTGTCGGGACCTCTTCGCTGCAGACATGATATCCTTGCTAATGTTGTAGGCTGTTTACTGAGTACTATGCTGAGGTTGGAATGGTGAAAAAATCATCAGTTCTAGCCTTTATGGCAACGCCACGTCTAGTATCCACGGCTGTTCTTGCCTGCCAAAGTACGGCAGCTTGTACACACTTCGTTTCCTTATCCGTTGACATCGAATCTTTCATCCCCTGCTTAGGTGGCTTGTTCGACATAAGTGTTATTAGTCATATCCCGTTTTTCAATAACAGTTACTGGATCGTGAGAGAGAAGTTAGAACAGTAAACGGTTTTGCATTTCACATTAATCGTTGTTCGAGATGGCAGTACATCAGCCGTTCTCGCTGATGCTCAACTGTCTTACAACCATGAAGAAAAACATGCCGCCAAAAAGAAGGGAGGTAAAAAAGTGTGCTGGGCTACTAAAACTACTGCTGATTCTCAAACGTTCAGCATCGGGGTGCCTTCGCCTTGGAAATAAACGGTCAGTTTATAAGTTAGACATTATCATCATAATGGCGTTCACCGCGCCGCAATACCTGACGCACTCAATTTACAGACAACGCAACCAAACAACGGCAGCATAAGCGCCAATGACCCAATTAATCGTCATCCCACCCAGTGTCTCTAGCCGCTGACTGTGAAAATCACGATGACCCCAGCTCAAGAACTGAATTCGATCTACAGTGGTGACGCGATTGATGAGCGACTGCATTTATCCACTTCAGACAGTTCACCGTAAACCCTAGCCTGAGCTGAAGTTTGAGAATAAGGTGTCGACATTATGTTCAAATACTTTTTCGGCATATCACTGTGTTTAAGCGACTTTAAAATGTCGACAGCCGTTTCGGATTAACCTGTCACAGTGACTGAAGCCAAAAAACGCCACAAGCGGCTTGTGCTACACCACCTGTGGTCTCACACATCATGTGTGCCCTTCAAACCCGAAGGAATAAGACCAAGAATACTGTGGTGGAGGCTTTTTTTATCTTGTCAGCCGACGTTGGCTAATCAGTTCTTAGGCTAGTATGGAAGTGAACCCCTTATCTGTCGGAGCAGAACGGCCAGATTCGAGTAAAATACGTCCTTGACGCCGACGTCGCTACAGTCAGTAGGAGCGTAAGCAGGCACAATGAGTAAATTTCCGGAAGTCTTGCGTCTAGAGGAGGCCCTAACACGACCTGCCAAGCAAACAGCACAAAGTGTACTGTCAACAGGAATCCAATCTACTAATGTGGCTGCAGCCTTCGTGCTGAGGACTATACCTACTCCAGCCTGACCTGTAACGGCGGCTGTGGAGTCACCCGAAGTGTATAAGCAGTATCAGGTAGACAGTGCGGGTGCTGTTAGTTTCATACGTCGACTACTAACCTGGATTCTAGTTTCCGAGATACAGTAGACATCGACATGCAACGAGTTACGTTCGGCCTGTTGACCTATCTGTTTTAGCTTGCGAACGTTAAAAGCACCCATATTAATTTGCAGTCTAGATCTAAGCAGGGGACGAGGGAGGCCTGAAGCTGAATGTTAAGAGACGGAACGTATCGACACAGTGTTACCACGGTTAACCACGTCTGTTGTGGGACCTGTAGAATAGTTATCTGAAATGGAGGTCGGGAGGAGTCTGAGAGCTAAATTTGGTAGGACAGTGAGGGAGGGGCCAGCAGTAGCATGTTTTCGCCTATCCACCCTGCTGTATGCAGCAGATAGGGCGACCCGGTTTATACTGCCAGACGGCCGATGCAGTGTGGAATTACTTGTGTTGTGATTATTCATGGTTGTGTGTGGACTGAGATACTGCCAGGGCGTCCAAACCTAGACAGGAGAACGATTAGTGTTCTCAATCAAAGCCTTTGGCTAAAAAGCCCATATCGCAAGACAGCGGGTGAGTGGCAGTGTACCAGAACTGGTACGTTTTCTGGAAAAAGATGCAAAAATCCTTCCAACCTTCAACCTGGAGGACCAGGAGACTGGTTTGTCAAACCTCTACCTATTGGCCTGTCTGGTATGAGTGAGTCTATCGTTGTGGTGGCCACGCCGTTCAGTTTAGCCCAGTAGGTCATCGAGACGCGCAAGCCGTCACACTACGTCAAGGTTCAGTCTCATTGTGAAATTGGACGCGTCAGTTGTGTTTGGTATCCATCTTTTGCGAATCAGACCTGGTCTCATATAGACTACATAGCTATTAGTTATGAGTGGCGCGGCTCAACTCAGAGCTGTCGTCCCTGTTGGTGCACATACTGAAATACAGATCATACGTTGGTACGTTGCCGCCTTGTTCTTACTTTTACGGAGCACCAAACCCACCGACAACAGCAGCTGCCTGTGAGAAGCCGACTGAGCAGTAGGTTAGGTGCAAGTACCAAATTGATCTAGAAGGCAAGCCTAGGAGTTCTCACCTCGAAGATCCTAATAGCTGCTAGAAAGGCCATACATAAAGCAGGTACTATAACTTGTGGTACGATAGTTCGTGGGTTGAACACACATTTGAATACAGGGAAATCCCTGGGGTTGTTAGATGTCAGGTTGGACGTTCCTCCTAGTACTTCATATAGCAAGTTTAGGATGGATATCTGTGGGAAGCTGAAATGTAGCGTAATCGTCGATCACGAGGCTTGTCTAATGAAAGTTTAGGAACTGGAAACCGCTTTTACCTCAAGGAACACTGACAGATTCTTTAGGCTTATCTGTGCTACCAGGCGACCATTTATCAGTGAAGCTATCAGTGAAGCAGGAAACACACTCATCCGTAAGTTCACAATGTTAGAGCGCTAGGCGGGATATTTTTAGGGTCAGTTTAACTGGTCTCTTGCTTTTATTGTGTTGCCGCCACATCCTCATCCTCATAGATAGTAATACATCAGTGGTTCACATTGTTGCTTAACTGCCACACAACCATGAAGGAAAAAGACAAAACCTGTGTAGTAAGAGAAGAGAAAAAAGAAAGAGGACTGGAAGGAACCTAACTACTGAAGATAGCTTCGTTTATATTCAAACTCACAACATCAAGGCGCCTGCACCTTGCAAACCACCACAAACTTACAATGTAGCTTTCTGATCGGTAAATCTAGGATCACCCAGTAAAACTGAAGTCTGCAATTAAATTTAGGCTCTCAAACGTAATGACTGTTGGCCTAGATGATTTCCTGCCGATACTTTTCAAAGGAGATGAGAGTGGGCTTAACAGAAGTCTTAGCTCAACTGTTTCAACTTGTGTGGACGACGAAGAACGTCAGTCTGTGCTGGGGTCACTGGATACTAGTTCCCTTATTCATGAAAGGAATCCCAGGTTCGTGAAAACCATAGAGGAATTAGTTTGACTCCAGTCATTTCAAAGGTTCTGGCATCCATTATACTTCACTGCGGCCCGGTAGACAAACATTAGAGAAGAACAATCAGGATCTCGTCCTGGGTGAGGTTGTATTGGTCAAATGTTTGTCTTTTGGCAAATTCTAGAGCAGCGTCATGTGTATTGCCGACCAACACTTGCTGCATTTCTTGGTCATAAAGATGCGGGGGTTTCAGTGGATCGATCTACACTTTTAGAGTTGCTTAAACACAGTGATATATCGAAAAAGTATATGAACATAATGTCGACACCTTGTTCTCATGCTTCAGCTCAGGTTAGGGTTTAGGGTGAACTGTCTGACAATTTCAGCATGAAAAACGGCGTATACTAAGGCTGTTCACCCCAACCTTTTTTGTTTGGTTTTGTCGTGGGCGAAATAATAGAGGACTATCTGCAGTACACAAGATGCCAGTGTGGACCTCTTATTTAGTGGAAGACTGATTAGTCTTGTTTGTGCTGAAGACAAGTTGTTGTTGCTGGCAAATTTCCAAACAATGCAGACAATGCTAGACACAATTCCGCACCCTGTTAAATATTTCAGAATGCGTTTTGCAGGCTCTAATTGCAAAGTGCACCCGTAAGACAGTTGTGGTTATGTAGACTTAGTGTTGGATAATGGAGTTGTCGATCGATTCGTGTACTTAGGAAGTTCTATCAACGGCGGCAGAGGTAGATGGAAAGGAACAGGAACTTGTTTCTGTAAGACCAAGGCGTTAGTTGTCAATCCAGGACATCTCTGGCGACAGGGATGTATCCCTCTGAAGGTTAGTGGTAGTGTGCATCAGGCGAGTGTAAGGGCTGGGCTACTTAACGGCTTCGAAACGAGTGAACAACGGAGAGGCTGAGTAGCGGATATTTGGTAGTGATTGTTGAACGGGTTCTTTTGTTCAATCCTTACGTTTATATAGACTTAGATGGTTTGGCTACGTCCTGAGGAAGCCAGTTAGTCGTCGGTCACATTAACCGCTCTTCGTCGTTTTTGTAGCCGACTGATATTAGGCGCGATATGAATAGATGATAATTCCAAGTTGATAAATGTTGCTGCTCACCAATCGCGTCACCACTGTAGATCGAGTTCAGTTCTTGAGCTGGGGTCATCGTGATTTTCACAGTCAGCGGCTAGAGACACTGGGTGGGATGACGATTAATTGGGTCATTGGCGCTTATGCTGCCGTTGTTTGGTTGCGTTGTCTGTAAATTGAGTGCGTCAGGTATTGCGGCGCGGTGAACGCCATTATGATGGTAATGCCTAATTTTCAGTTTGACAGTTTGTTTGCAAGCTTTGGGTAGGCTGATTTTGGTTGTTTTCATCTGGATGTAAGTTCTGCTGCCTTTGCCTCCTCTGGTTCTCTTTTTTCTTCCTGGTTTGGGCTTGTTTTCTCTTTACTGTCATGTCATGTAAGCTTAAATGAAAACCACTGATGTAACTCGTTGTATGAGGATGATGGTAATGGTCGGTGTATTCGGCTTAGTCGTATTGCACTAGTTTCGTTGTCCCCGATGCATCTTATATAGGTCAACCCACCGTTTGTCATCTCTTGCTCTGCTTGCATACTCTGACTTTACACTGTAGCATGTCTTCAGTCGGTGACATTGAAGCTTTTATGTTTCAACCAGCATTGGTAGTGTTTTCCTGGCTTCTGTGCCAGACTGCAAAGAACAACATGCTCATTCATTTTTTACCGTTATTGAGCATGGTTAGAAATCATGTTCATCAACAACGGGTTTCTCAGATCAATGTGTCTCAGGTCGTTCTTTTTCTTCCTCAGTGGAGATTTTTCACTCCGGATGCCTTTTCCTTCAGTGTTTTTTACGCTACTGATGTCAGCCACACGGGTGTAGTTGAATTGCTGTACAGACTACTTGCCGAAAAACGTCACTCGTTAGTATGTGGTAAGCAACCTATGCTGTCATTAATCATTCTCCTTTCAGACAGTAAATTCGACCGAAATGTTGTTCCCACAATAGCAAGGTCTTTTGATTTGCTATTAGATGTTGCCTGCATACTTCTCAACACGACAGTCATACGTGTGGTTAGAATAAAATGATGTGGTACACACTTTGCCACATGGTTATTCCCACAGCCGCGATCACGCCAAATCATTTTAGTAGTCAATATGTCGGCTGAAAACTGAAGTGGTACGCTGTTCGTATGTTTCGCGATGATAACCCCGGAAAAAGGATTGACAGTTTGCCATAGTACGTTAATACGACGCAGTAAGTCGTCGAACCTCCACCCTTCATGATATTTCAAATGTTGGGGGAAAACCAGGAAGTGGTCACCACTAAATTAAAGGAGTGTCATTGTAATTATACAGAACACATCACAAAATTACACAAGATACACCCTAAACGAGTTCGTTGAATGCAACTTTGATATGGACGATATAGGTCTTTTTTTGTCGCAGGCAACTTATGTCAGTTGAGGAGTGCAAATCTATATTGTTCAGTATATTCGGGGGTATAACAAAGTTGTATCGTGATTGCTACTCGGGGACATAAAACTGCTTCCTTTAGGTTTGACAATTAGTGTCCGTTGACTAAGCGTAGTTAGCGAATACTACGGAGTCTCTCGAAACACATTTAGCATGTGAGTTCACTCTTCTAATTGATGTAGTGTGCATCTTTAGATGGCCATCAAAACGATGACGCGTTTGGCCCATCGTTACCTTGATTGGGTTTGGCTCACGTGAACATACCATTTCGATCGAATGGGGCTGTCTGACAGGTGAGAAGTGAGCACTGCCATGAACAACTGCCCATCGTTCTAATGAGAGGCACATTGCGTCAGCGGCGCCTATGTCTATAAGTTTGTTCGTTTACGACTTAAACCTAAAAGTGTCCGTGTGATGTGATATTCCAAACATAACTGACAAAAGGCTTTCATGGGCATCACTGCCTTCTTGTACAGAGTCCGACGCACAAGATGATGGTTTGTTCCTAATTTTCAGTGACTTCGATATTCGTGCCTCATTTTGACAGTGAGTTGTCTAATATCCCGTCTATTATCGCGTTACGCACTACGCCAAATTTGATTTACGCTTTGCATGGTGAAGATTGGTATTTCATCTTGTTGAATTTTGCAACTGTGCAATCACATTCTGCTCACTGCACATCAGTCTACTTCTTTTCTATCTTGTTTTGTCATTTCTCAGTACATTTTTCTCCACGGCCTTGGCGACAGTGGGTTCGTTGCATTTTCCTCGGCTTACTGCTCAATGTGACGTACATTTTTAGACATGGATGGTCCTATGCTCTGAAGGACATTGTTCCTGACTATTGTAAACTCATATGCCCACATGCGTGAGTTTTGTTGTTTTTGAGTTTCATTGTCGATTGCAGACCATCGATTCCGGTTACGCTGAATGGTGGCATACGTATGCCAGCTTGGTATGACATTTATGCCTTGAGTAGTGACGCCAGGCAAGACGAACCCGGGATCATTGAAGCATCAGCCCAATGTATGTCATTTACTAAATCACTGAAGTCTCCGTCCATGCTTTCCCTTTCTTTCAGTGGACAAATTTGTTCAAGCTGAAATCGATAGCGGTATCCCAGCCGACCGGATTGTAATAGGTGGTTTCTCCCAAGGCGGATCCGTTGCGTTATATAATGCATTGACAAAAAATCGTCATTACGCTGGTGTAACCTGTTTGAGTTGTTGGCTTCCGTTGCACACAAAGTTAATGGTAGACCAAACGGTATGTTTAGCATATTTTCTAAATCGTCCGCTTTCTTTCGGGCGCAGCTTGTTACCGTCCCCAGAGATTTAGCTGTGTTCCAGTGTCACGGTACGGACGATTGTATCGTCCCATTCGAAATGGGTCATGCTACACATGAGTTACTGAAACGTTTTCAAATGTCCAAATGTGAATTCTTGTCCTATCAGAATCTTGGACATTCATCCAATGATCAGGTATGTCTTCCGCTAATTTTCACTTCTAACGGGCCAATTTAACCCCCTCTTTTTGATTAGGAAATAAGTGACTTGCAATCATTCCTGAAGAAACGTTTACCACCTTCCTGACGGTGCTCTGGTTTTTGTCTTTATTGTTGTAATTAGACAGTTGCTTTCGTCTCTCTTTTTTGTTCGACTTCTCGATCAGCATCGTCCTGTCTATGTCTGCCCCCTTTATATGTACCCTTGCTGCTAACGAACCGCGGTTGACATCTCGTTTTAATTGAAACTAATTCCGACTGGTTGATGGCGTCATTCCTTTCTCTGACCACTTCTCTGTCTCCGTCGCCATGTTCAGACCGCTGTCTGTTTTATCATATACCCAGTAACAGAAGTCAGCTCTTATTGGAATGAGATGTTGATCGTTCGTGCGAGTTGTACCACCGGTTTCCCCAAACTTGTTGGGCTGTTTGTGCATGATTTGTTTTCCATTTACTTGTTTACCAGTCCGATTTTGCTCAGCAGGTAATTAAAGTGTGAAACTTCTGTTGACTTTGTGATTAAATACAGCTGTATTAAGATATTCCGTGACTTGTCAGACTACCAGGCCGTTGAATGCAATTGGTTTGTGATTGTTAGTTAGGTTAACCTTGACCGGCAGATGACCATAGCAGCACTTTTGTTTCCGATTCGTCTGACGATAACCAGAGCTGTTGAGCTGGTCACTAGATTGCCTGTATTCGTTCCCGGTCGTTGCGGAAGCGGGCAAACTAGGATCCGTGTTCTAAGTATTGATGAGGAGTCGACGGTTTATTGTGACCACAGCTGGACCATTCTCTCGTGACTCGCTTTAAGAACAAGCTATAGAACTTAGTTTCATTCATGTTCGAGCTAATCCATGGTCGAATGGTGTCATCTCCTGTCCATGTGTTTGTTAGGCTACTATATTACTCGTGTCTGTATTGATTTAGTACCAAGTATATCGGAGACCTCCCATCATCCGTAAATATTGTCTTCGTATTATTCGTCCTTTTCCTACCAAGGGTACTATAGCTGTCTTGCCAACTTCAGTAAGTAGCCCTGTGATCTGGACTTCTCTAGCTCTGTTCAAAGATGGTGGTGAGAGGTTGTTGTCTGATTTCGTCCCATTGCATCCACGAGGTCAAATTAATATCCGTGAACGGCGCTCATCGAAAATCGTCCCAGAATTCAACAAGGTGACTGTACATCATGTGGTCTTTGTCCTATCAGAAATACGCACAGGTCTCAACGTGTTGGCCTGTAAAACGTGGTGAGAACCAAATACGAGAAGATCAGACCGGTTTCTGATCAGATTGTGGATATGTCGATTTTGGGACGGACATTTTAACATAGACCCTAGTTTTCCCACCGAATGGTGATGATATTTCTGGCCCCAAAGGCTCCTTTCGATCCGATCGCTCGGTGCTCTTTCCGGATCAGTCGTATCGGGTGGCACCAGGCGAGTAAGCAACGAAGAGGTTAGGAAGCGGCTGTTTGGATTCGAACCGGTGACAGAAACACCATGCCTCAACGCGGCAAGCGCTCTATCATCTGAGCTACGAAGCCACGCCAGGAGCTTATTAGTAGTACAATCTCTATGCTCAACAATGGCGTTGGTGGATTCCAGCGTCGACTGTTCGAGAAATCCTGCCGGGGCAGTCGATCCTCTGGATCATTTGGTGGATTCCATATGAGACAATGGTGGGTAACCGAGTCCAAATGTGAAATTTCCGAGCTCCTGGCATGCCTTCGTAGCTCAGCTTGATAGAATGCTTGCCGCCTTGAGGCATGGTGTTCCTGTCACTGGTTCGAATCCAGCAGAAGCCCTGACTTTTCACGATTAGATCTCATCTAAAATGATCAATGTGCCAAACTGTTTATTAGTAATACTGTAAGATTGATCTGACTCGTTTCGTCTCCGTTGTTACAGGCAAAGTGCTTGAGATTGTCCATCTTTTCACATACATGCGTAGTGTCATTAGCCTATAGCATCACAAACGAACTGTTCGTGGGGGAACGAAACGTTCTTCTTGCATTCGTCTGTTTTCGAATTTCCTGACATTGACAGATGTCTGGTTTCAGATCAAAAGAAGAATTTACAGTATACATGCATGTTCAATCTTGTATGGATAAGTGACATTACACATTCGATCAGAAAATGCATGTATGCTCTCGGTGTTTGAATACTGCTGTCTCCGCCAGTTAGTCCGTTTCACGTGGGCTGATTATATGAGCTACATGACAATCCGTGGGCGCGTATTTGGGAAATGTGCAAATTCACCACCGATAATCGAAATAATAAAAATACACTGCCTACGCTGTTTGGGTCACATACTCCGTATGATGACAAAACCGCATTTGTTCAGTATGGCCGCTAATGTTTACGAAAAATCTCAGGGCTATCAGGCTATGACGTCCTCACGGGCTAGGAAAGCCTTGACTTATCGTCGTCATCATCATCACAACAGCCTCGTGCCTGACCGAAAGATAGTGTGGCTCGTCCCGCCACTCACCTCCACAGTGACGTCCAATATTCCAGAAGAAATGACCGTTACCGAAAAGGTTGCAAACTAATAAGACAGCAAACGAATTAGAAATAGTATGAATACAGGTGCGCCAATGACTACAACACGCTGCTATCTCAGATAGCGTCTCTAACCAGCGATTTGGGTAATCACGAGGATCCCATCCAGATAGACGACACTTGCCCACTTTGTTCAATGGAACAGTCAGGACCCTCATGTTTCGTGACCACGTTGTTGCTTGACCGCCACGCTGTTTTACCCAACTGTTGATGGTTTCAGTTTATAATACCCCGTACAGCAAATGCTCAACCGCAGTTAGGAGTACCTGACCTAACCATGGAAACCTATGCAACGTAATTAGTCGACCAATTGATCGCGCGTCCCGAGCTTTCCGGAGTACGCGCCAACGAACGGCCGTATTGTTCACGCGACCAGTTCACTGAGTGTGGGCTAATTGGTCGAGACAGCGACGTACTGTACACCGTTGATGTCTTCGCTGCGAACAGGTCCCGTTTCTGGTTTGTTCCATACTGTTTCCTCTTGATCTATTCTGTCACCTTGACGTGGTGGTCAGGCTTGCAAGCTGCATCGATCCACACGGCTATGCTGACTGGGACTTCGATCCTTCCAGGCCGGAGGGCAGTGGTCAGACGAAAAGCGGGTACACTCATTGGGTTTTACCCTCATACTACTGGCACATTCCTATGAGCATATAACAGGGCTATTTTTTTATTGGTTGTGGCACTGCTGCCTTCCGAATCTGAAGGAAGGGGATTGGTAAGGTTGCTCTCAAGCAAAGAGCACTCCCATCATCTAACGATTGACCGTGACTGCCGGCCTATTATCCAATACTGTTGAAAAACCCCTTATCATCCGATAGTCTGATGTAGCTTCGAATACGTGTACTGCGCTTAGCAGTGATCAGAACCAGACATTGATTTCTTATTTCTTGCGCTCTCGAGCTAGGCGAGCCGCCCCATGTCAAGTGAGTCAGGCTGTTGGGTCATTGGCACCGGGTAAGATCTCCCAAGGAAGCCTTGCATCGTGCTGTTTCTCATGCCAACCCTCTTCCGCGACACAACCGACTGGGAAGTATCAGCAGTTGTCTTTCTGACTTTGACGTTACTCACTTGTCAGGGCTTTCTTTTTCTCTTTTGTCCCTAGATTCTTTGCCTTCTTTATGCCCTCGAGTGATAATTGCCTCCTAACACCAAGACAACTGGCGCTTTCACTGTCCACACTCTCCGTCAAGCCGACTGGCACGCTGTGTTGGCAAATGCTCTCTTAAGTCTGGAGCTCAGTGTCTTATGTGTCGGTGGTAAGACTGTGCATTTCTGGCGCCGTTATTCACTTAAATTCAGCTCTGGATAACTGTCAATCCAGACACTTTTCTCTCAGAGTCTTTGGTGACGCCGAAGCTGAATCTTTTCGTCAAGCTGGAATAGAAACCACATAGAGTTCTAAAGCACAGCAACGTTTACTTCGGTTGATCTTAGTGAACAGTCGCTTGCGCGCTGTCAGACTCAATACTTCGGCTAAAGTCTATCAACGCAAATCAGAAATGCGTTGTATACCCATCAGTTTGGTGTACGCGTCAATGGATAGTTGTTCCGATGTTACCAAGACTGCGTTCCGCGATGTCTTTGTCAATCTGAAGCAGGTCAAACACCCTGGCATCATGTTAGCCGGCGATTCTAGTGCTTAGCTTAGCCGTCTTTTTCCAGAGGAGAAGTGGCTGGCTGTTTAGCTTCTAGGCACAACGCACTGACAGTTGCGGAAGACTATCACAGCCGTTCGCATCCCACGGTTTCCGTATTTGGGGCACCGTATTTTAACACAAGAGGAGACTGTGTTACATGGTGACCTCCCTGTGGTTCTTAGCCATGGGCACAAATCGCTCATGTAGCAGTCAGTTACAAGTACTGCCGCTCTTTTAAAGACGCGTGAATTGTTCAGCTGACTGGGATCATGTTGTGCGTGCCCGTTTTTTTTCATTTACCCAAAGGTCGTACACTCGTAAATGCAGGTTACTTAACTGGTGTTCTAACGAGGAGAGTGTAAGGAGCGTTTAGTAGGAAGCGTTCGTGAACAAGTTACCCAATTCGAACCAGATAGGAGACTCTAACGAACACTGCGAACAAATCGCCGTAGCTATGAAAGCATGTTGTGATAAGGCTCCTGGACCAGATCTCTCCTCCTATTTTCCTTTCAAGGATGGTGGAGAGAGGTTGATATCAGAACTGACCAAATTCCTCCAGACGATTTGGGAAACTGAAGAGATACCTCGTAATTGATGCTTTTCGACAGTAGCCGTTTTCACTAGGGGGTGCCGAAGTCTATGTGACAACCGCAGAGGTATCAGTCTAGTACCTGTTACGTCCAAGTTACTCACTGATCTCATTTTACGTCGGTTTAACGATACTAGAGGACTTCAGATACGTATAGAACATGCAGAATTCCAGTCCGGTCGAAGGTGTGTTGCAAGAGATCCTGGAAACTCGGCACTCTTACATGTAGCCAACGATTGTGGTCCTTTTACACCCAAAGACAGCTTTCAGTTTGGTTCCTCATAACGTTCTCTGGAGCTGTCTTCTTCGCAAGAGAGTACCAGGGAAATACGTGAATCTGTTGAGATCACTCTATGTCCACTCTGCAAGCAGGGTGAGAATTTATGTGCAACTGTCTGGAGCGTTCATCATTTCTAATGATGTTTGTCAAGGTCTCCGATTTCCCCCATCTTGTTCAATTTTGTCATGGACGACATTCTGGAGGGTGCACTTGAGGAGTCCAATGAGACAAGTTAATCGATCTGGTGTATGCGGACGACACATTCTTACTTAGCCCTTCTGCCGAAGACATGCTGAACAAGGTTTGGCCGGGCTGGTTTATAGGGAATGCGCTTCGAACCTTCAAAGTGCATTGTTGCTTCAAGACTGGGATATTTCCATTCCCACTTTCTTCATTAATCCGCTTGAAATTGTGAACAGTTTCACATATTTAGGTAGCACAATCTCGTCAGCCCGTAATATCGTTGATGATACATCGGCGAGGGTAGCAGAGACACGAGTTGTCTTTGCCAGCCTGCATCATTTGTGGCGTTTTATAAGACGCCCGGTTATCGCTTAAATGTTGGGTATATAAGCTTTGACTCCCTCGCAGAGCCATGGTACTAAATAGCGTCGCTCATCTGGTTGGAGTGGGCGCTGTCGTCTACCTTATTGGTGTGAAACGCTCTCACGTTTTGTACGGTTTAAAGCAAACCTTAGAGAGAATCTATCGCCGAAGCCTTTGCAGACAGATCAGATCTCTGTTACTTGAACCCTCTGTGAAGTCAAACCCAAGACTCGACTCCTATTAAAATCTTTTTCAGTGAAAAGCAGGGCTGTATGTATAAGGAGCCCTGTAACCTGTTGATCACCTCGTCCGTCTATCCTCCTTGGTCGATAGCTTGTTCGATCTCATTGGATGACTTGTCATTTCTATTGTGTTCGTAATGTTGATTTTTGCCCCAATGATACTGCTGGGTCTCCCGATCGTCTCTCATGTGCTGGTCGGCTGTGTGGTATTAGTCGTGTTTAATCTCTTTAATGGACGTATACCGTTATTTGTCCTCTGTATCAGTTGATTATCGGCTGGTATGTTTGATTTCGTTGACTGGTCTGGGGTCGCGTCTGTTGTGATCAGTTATCACATGGGGAGTGTAATTTGTTATGCAGGTTGTATAACAGTAACCACGGACATGGGTATTCATTTTATTAAAAGAGTGGGTGTGTGTGGTCAGTTAACGCACTTTACAGCCACTCAATTTTTGAGTCGATAGAATGTGCACTGTGAGGAAGTCTTTTTCCCTTAGCCGCATGATCCAGTCGCTTTCCAACGTTCGGTTTACAGTTGCAGGCGTGATACATGTTTAGGAGACGGTGGACAAATCTACTTTTTAGTCGTGGACACTTTTGATTACAGTGCTTTATTTTCAGTTGTATACTTTCCGACGTCGTTCGTTTCCCGAGTTTATGCCTATGAACGCGAGGATTGTGCAGTTCAGCCTTGGGTCGTCCTGTTTCCCATAGCCAGTCATTTAAATGGACGTGCAGTGAGTTGACCATAACATTGCCTGGTAGAAATCTCCATGGTTGGTCGGTTTGCACAACTATTCAACATCAGGGTGTTGTCAACTATTTCCAGTTGGCTGACTTATCCGTCAGTATTTAAAACGGAGTATCTTAATTTCACATCAGGCCTCTCATGCACGCTCCATAGAAACAGTTATATGCGATTTTTTTTACCAGTGGAGATGTGACCCGTTTTTACACAAAACTCTTCAGATTGCCTGTTTAGTGTTGTTTTCGTTACACCCGCCAGCATAATTTGCCTACCTTTATGCTCGATTTGTGATCTATACACAACCTGCTTCTGACCGGGCATGCAATTAGGCTCAAGTCAGCCCATTTATGACCACTTTAAATAACCTCTCACTGCTGTGTGCGGCTTGGCGCTGTGGCAATGTTCAGTCCACCGATAGCACAGATTTGTGGGTTATGAGTCAAAAAGTTCCCTAAGTTTGCTTGCTGTGGTGTCTACCGATGATGACTGATCCGCCTGTTGTTTTTTTGCCGCCCTTTAGAAGGCGCTGTTTTCTTGGTCAATACACGGTTTGCTTTTTCTTCATGGTTGTATTGTACCAGTGAGAATCACTTAGGTATCGCTGTCCATGATGATAATGGTGTGTACATTGATGGTCGGTCAAGACTAATCCGAGCTGTAATTTAACACAACTGCAAAACGCGTTTTTATTTTAATTTTAACGCTAGTTTCAATATGCCTTCATTGCAAGTAGTTAGATAACGTATATACTTTTTTCTATTAAGGCCAGTGTTGATCGACAATCATTTTCATTGTGAAACCCATTCTTCGAACAGTTTGTCAGGACTGAAGTCAACATCCGTGATGATGGGCGTTGCCTTATCAGTTGGACACAGCAAAAATGTCCTTCGTCAGGTTTTGCTAGGACGTTCGGAATTTGGAGGTTGTTCCGATTTTGACATGGACCGGAATCGCTGCGATTCATTTTTAGCCATCGGACGAGTGGGTTCCCGTAAATTTTAGATTTTAACAGTAGTAGTGAAATGACTGTACGCCCTTATTTTGATTGCTCACTTGATATGTGGTATGTAGTGGTATGACTAAAACGGGAACACGTTAGTACTAACACGAACTGGAATTTTTAGTAATCAAGTATACTGTTTTTCCGTATGTGTGTTCGAATGAACGATGGACGTTAAATTTAATAGTCTAATGTCCGTTCTGTTAGGACAAAACCGTACAAGTGGTCTATTTATGAAGTCCTCGTCTGTTGATCAGGTGAAATGTATAGCCGTGTTACTTATCTGGTTCCTTGTCATAAAGAAGTGCATAACAACACGATTTTGCTTGTCATTTAAATGTTGACAACATGGCTGTCTAATGTTCAGTTGTTGAGTTTTTAAGATGGGCTTGTTAAACATAATGCTAACTGTGCAGAGCAGTGTGAATGATGTGTTTTCACATACTGTCACCTGCCTCTTGGGATGCTATCTTTGTAATTCCGTTTCACCAATGACGAATAAAGTAGTTGTTTATTTCATTTTGGTTTGTTGTGCCTTATTAAATTTAAGGCAACAGCAGCTTTCTTCCTAATTAACACGAACGTTGAGTCAAATGTTTTCTTTCCAAACGGATTGGTCGAAAAGCCCACCCAAATGTGATAACCACTCGGTATTATCGATCCGATCCCTAAAATTCAACTGAAGCATTGCTCAGTTGGTATAATGAAGTCATCTGCTTCTCTCTGACTGAGAAGTCTTAATACGGGATTATCGACTGGAATGAACGAAGACGATTTTCTTTAATCTCCTGTCGTACTGATCGGTCAAACTGAAGACTACTCGCACTGGTTGTAATTCAGCGTTTGGACACGGCTGTTAAGTAATGCCTATTGTGAGTTCGATGGAGTATGAGTTAACACGTTTGTATTACACTCACAAGGTCGGAGGTACGAATTCCGGTCCAGACGAGTGCATCGTAGGATCGAGCGAGTCGAGACGGACGGTTGATAAAAACACTGCGGTTAACCAAGCTATACGACACACAATTTCGACGAGCGAGGGGTTAATGATACAGGTGGATCGAAGGCGGGCATGCGGTATGTCGTAGGTTTATTTACCACACTACAGGTTTTTATTGTTATCTTACTCTGACTATTCGCTAATGTTGTGTCTCCTCTCGAGATGATCGGGCAATCTGACCATTACTCACAATCGAAAATGGTTGGGCGTCCACATGTGATAATTCGGTTGTGCCTAATGTAAGGTCAATGGCGCAGTGGTCAACACGGTTGCCTCATGAAAGCCTGGCCGGAGCCCTAGTGCTGGCCATGGCAAGGGTATGCACTAATATCGGGCTCTAACAAGAGCACAACTCAAGTTCGGTGCTTTTTTCGAAAGGAGCTGACTGGAAAGTCCATGAGAATGCGATGGCTGAGGTAATTGGAGTGATATTCAACTTAATTGATGTTTCTGAGGGCATTAGTTTGCTCTACATCTTGATGAATGGTTCATAGGGATCGATGGTGTTTCGTGCGGCAACCTTTCGCACTCCGTTCCATAACATTCACATTGGTGATATTTAAACTAGTTGGGAGGTCCAAAAAGTTGTGTCGTTTTGTTCATATTGACTCAGTTTGCATCAACTGCTCAGATATCCATTGGTAAGGTATTTTCTTGTGATGTTCATGATGAATAAACTATCCTACTCCTACCTAAATTTTACCAGAACATTCGATATAGCGGCATCTCCTTGAGGCCTAATCGTTGCGTACATAAGGCTGGCACTTACCATAAGGTTATCCCTATTCATCGTTTCGAAAAGAATCACCTTGAGTGGCTGTTCCCTCTGAAGCCAATTGTGCTTCACTATTGAATTGGGAGATTTTCACGAAAACTGAAACATATTTTGTAGTGTTATACTTCATCCACCGAGTTACTGTCAGACATCAACTCCATGGTGACAATCGGTTGTTTGCTTGAGACCAGCTTTGTTCTTATCTGGTGTGTTTAACCGGTTGACGGTTTGACATAGCTGCCTACGAGAAAACCAACCTTACCTTGTTAACCGTAGAACAATGGTCAACAGACAATCTGATTGATCCTCGAATTATTCACAGTTAGAAGAATGAATGTGCTTTTATTTGCCAAGTCTGAAAACAATTCTATCGGGAGCCGAAAATGGACTTGGTTGTCCACTCCATTTCACATAGTTTTCTGAATCATCGGCCATCTAGAGCAGATGGGCATGTGATTATCAACCTGCTCGTTGTTCTTCCTCTACGCTAGACCGAATGGATTGCTGAGACTGAATCGAATTCCACGCGAAGCAGGTTTACTGGCTGACTCCAATTCGGGCGTTTCTATCCACGCTGGCGATTGGTCCACAAATCTTTGTAGCTGTAGGAATTGATCTAACTGATCAGTCAACTTTACCGGTCGCTCATTGATAGGCTGGAATCGAAGTGGCATGGTTTTAGCCAACCACTTAGGCAAACTGCATGCATCCATAAAATCGTTCAGTTTGGATTGGTATTTTTGCTTTTCGCATTCTGGACTGCGTGGATTATAGCCTGTATGAAGTTAGAGGTTGAGGGAGAAAAATGAAATGATTATTTTGCTGGTTTAGAGATGATAACATCGTCCTTTATAAATCAAAATTGTAAGTCCGAACCCCGGTTACCCCGATGTGTGTTTATCAGATGGTGGTTTAGAAACTGATCGATTTACCTAACTGACCTCGCATTCAGTACAGTTGGGTACGCACATTCAACATGTGGTGGATTGTACTATGATTTCCGTCAATGTTATTGGAACAAAAAGTGGACGCCAGAACTCGGGTAACTATCATTTCAATGTCTAAAAAATTGAAATACAAAGGAAGTTATTTCACTTGACGTTTAGAAGAAGAGAAAATCTTTTCCTAGAAGGATAGTAGTTAGAAAACTTGTTACTATGCTTTGTTTACATAAAACTTAGTCAGGTTGTTGCGTATAAGTGAGGTTAGCTTCGGTGGCCCCAGATTATCTTGGTGTCACTTTTACCCGGGCAAAGATATTGGTTCTTTCAATGCAGTCTATTGATTGATCAGTCATTTTGCATTTCTGTTGAGGCATTCTATGAATGCACCTACTTTAAACCTAAGTGGGTGGTGATCTCTACGGTCTAACTTCACACTACAGACAGTGGCGTGTGGACCAATGGTGCACATTCTGAACAGTCGCTCCGTCGCAGAACTGGTTCTCGTGTGTGAAACAGATCATGCTAATCTTGTTTTGACGGCTGATCTGAGGACAATATCGAGTTATCGTTTATCGGTGGAAAATTCATTTTCATCACAAAAATTTCCTTACCGATGCTGCTGAATTTTCGTTTACGTAGCTGCGGCATCAGGCTGAACACGTTGTCTCTGTGATTTGGTTGTTTGCTCGCGATGAGGTACCACAGTGTTTGTGAATGTGATATGCAGTATGTTTCTTTTGCAGCCATGGACTCACCTTTTTGAAAAGTCTAGGAATTACAGTGCCTACTGGTCTAATTCTTTCAAAAGTTGCAGAGTCTATCAGACCCTTCTGCTTCATACATCTAAGTGTCTTTTGAAAAGTGTCAATAACTGTGCTCTCTAAGCTTACGGCCGATGGTACCCTACTCCATAATCAGGCCCGAGTCTCAGCTCAGCTTTCCTCATACTTCGTAATTTCAAGTCTCAGGTAGACCGTGAAGTTCGGTTCAGTGCGGGTGACAAGTTGCTGTCATTCAGCCCCATTTAACCTATTCCACTAGATGACTGATAAGTAGTCGGGGATTTGGTTTATTTCAATTTGAACATTACCCACAATTGATCGCAGCTGTCGCATTCCCATAGACTATCCGGTCGGCCCCTTTCGAAAAGAAGCACTAGACTCGAGTTTCGCTCTCATTGGAGCTCGTCAGTAGTGCATATCATCGCCACTGCCGGGACTTGAACCACGGACACGTTGTTCATGAGGCAACCGTGTTTACCACTACGCCATTGACCTCACGTTGGGCACGACCGAATTATCATACGTGAACGCTCAACCACTTTCACTTGTGAGTAATGATCATGTTGCCCGATCGTCTCGAAATGGAGACACAGTAACTGCCCTGTTAACTCCAATCGATAACCCCGCGGTTAGGATTTCCTAGACAGGTCGAAATCTCCGATCTCATTAAACCTGCTAGACGACTGAGGAAGACTTAATAGTCATCGTTTGATCGGCGACAGTCCACCACACACGTACACCAGTATACATCACCGACGGAAATGGAACTGAACGAAAGATCCGGTAGTGTGTTCTAATTGCTGTTGTCAGCTGGGTACGCAAATATAAGTGGGCAAATTCTGATAGATTCAACTACGTGGTCGTTCGTTTTTAATCGCCTAGTTGCGGACACTACGCGTATCGAGGAGGCCGAATTGGGTCAGGGAAAACGACACTGTTTTGAGTAGATGCACACTGCTCAGTTGCACAAGTGTTCCACTTGAACACTTGAATAAACTGAAGTATTTTGAATAGAAAATGTCGACCTGCCCCAACAATCATTGATGGCTTTTGTCTTGTAAGTTTCTATACGAAATGAACGAAGGCGGTATACTACAGTCTTCAAGAGGAGCGGACACCGTTAGTGTTATTCGGTGGTGGTTTTCTTCAATGAGCCATTTCGTACTTATGAAATACGATCGATGTGAGCGCGATGCTGTGAGTAAGACTGCTCTGATTTGTAAAGACGACAAAAAAATGAACACGTGTACGCAATCGATAGTGGTCCCCTAATGTCTTAAAGTGCTATATAATTTCTAATTGATGGTATATTATCGAGTGACCTTTACTTGCAGCTTATTATGGCGCCTAAGTATCCATCACATACTAACGATGATTCACGCTGAGGTCAACTGGTGATATTTACAAGTAGTTCGGATTCACTTATGACAAAGAAACCGGTAGGCATCATACCACTGAACAGGCCAGGGTACGGTCAGCCTGTTCAAATAACGCGGATTGGAAACAATGAACCTTTTAATAACAAAACAACATGATAATCACCTTTCTATTAGGATCTAAGACCAAGCCTTGAATTGCAGAAGGAAGATTACATCGTATGGAATACTGTTCAGTTGGTCATTTGATTATCAAGAAAACGACCAATTAGTCAATTTGACTGCTTTCGTGTATCAAACTTACGAAACTGTTCGCACGTTATTGACCATTGTAGTAATTTTATCTCTAGAACGGTCACTCGTTTACTTGTCCTGATTTTGCCTAGCTTAACGGTCCGCATTGTTCTTTTTTTGACTTGGGTGGTTACATGAAGCGACACGTGGGGGAAGAAGACTAGGCCGTCTGGCTCAATCCTGACGTTTTCCCCGACGTCTCGTGTGTTCGGCTTGGTGGGCCACGTGATCAACTGGGGCACATGTGAATCACGTGACAACCTCCAGACAATGTGCCGTTCGCTGTCTTATACCGTAGCGACCACGTGTGTTTTTCAAGAGGGCGCCGTTGCTGTTGTGATTGTGATATGGAAAACGATGTTTTCCCGATTGCAGCCAGCATGCAATCAGCTCAGATGGCAACTGAAGAGAATGTAAATAAAAGTCAAAAATGTGCCTCAATCAAACTGCTGCCTTGCAGCTTTTCCCGCTTCTCTAGGTCCACAGTAGAAATAGATTCAACCGAGCGGCTTCATACATGATTCCTTCGCACTTTTTAAAAATAAAATAATGCTCTGTAGCGTCAAACGTCGTTATGAACTTTGCAGATTCATGACATCGTTGTAAAAGCTGGAAGCTTATATTGAAATGCAGTAAGTCCATGGGTTTTGTGGGTACATGTATTCGTCTGACCGTCTGTGTAGTGATAACTGAAATCCAGTTGTTCCTGGGCACTTTAGTCAGACAAAACACCACCTTTGTTTTATTGACAACTCAGACGGAGAGGGTTAATTGGTTCGTTTCCGGTAACCATATGTACCTTTGGGACATTCTCTGCAAAAACTAAGGAATCGTAATGATTTACCAAAAGAGATGAAAGAACAATAACTGAAACACGATATTGTGTTCTGTCTGCTATGAAGTACCAAAACGACAAATATGAGCTAGTGACTAAACCTTGCATAGACTTTCCGTAGACGAGACCCGCATGACGAAATCCTTAATAATCTCTGACAGCTTTTTCGTTCCTTTATCAGATGCAGAATTTGATCAGACATTCAGAGGTTGGTTTACCAACTAGAAGATATCCACTACAACCTCGGAAGATTTCTAGAAAGATTTGCGCAAACAGTTTGCTTCAGTAATTATCAGCGAAGTGGTGAGTAGTTGCCTAAACTGCGGCAGGTCGCAATGACGCCATATGCTTCTGGTAATTTGTTCCACGACCCATGACCAGTTGTCAGACTGGTAAGTCCCCACGTGTTAGTATACCAGTTGATATTCTACTAGATCTCGGGTTAACAGTCGTAGAGGTTGCAAGAAGTTACGTGAGTTTCTCTCCTCAGTTATTCCATGTATACTTCGTAGCATGGCCAGCGTGTTATGGTGCTCGTGCAAGGGAATACTCCACGAATCTTGATGTACGCGGTGAATGAAGAAAGTGTTTTCGTACTATGGCGGTACTCCTTTTATAAGTATGGAGTAATTTGCTGCAAATGAACCATAATTTGTATTGTCTGTCTGATCTTCCTTACTTTTTGACTAAAATTAATTGTTACTGAGTTAGTGGTTACTATAATCTCCTACGTATATTGCACAACAGTGCACGTTGTGATGAGTTTTATCTGCGTTGGTTGTAAACTTGTTTGTTGTAGTTTCAATTACTGTTTTATAAGAAATAATCTGTTTAGGTTCAGTAACTGTTGATGTTGCATGCATCACATGCAACTTTTATGGACAGGTTTATATTTCGGTGAAGTCATGACGAAGTGATTGTCTGTAATGTTTAGACTGCTGAAGGCTGATAGATAAGCTAAGTATTATACATTTTTGTTGCGAATAGTAACTACTGGGTCAGAATTAGTTGAAAAGGCTAATTAGCTGTTCTGAGCGTCATAGCACTTTCAAACATCGTGGTAAGTTCCCTTCCGTTTCCCAACACTGGTATTCAGTTCATGTTGTAAACTGTGTCGCTTAGTTTGGTAACTTCAGTTGCCTAGATTGTTACAGATGGGCATCTTGTGATATAGTTGCTAACTTCATCCATCGAGATAATGTCATCTCATGGGCTCATACAAGTGTTGATGAAGTGTTCCTGAGAGTTACGAAGCCGTGCTGATTTTCCTTATTTATGGTATCGCGAAGACGTCCATATGTCAATTGAAGTAAAGATATACAACGCGTATGTGCCCTCAGTTTTGTTCTGTTGTCAAGACGCGTGGTCCATTCGCATGATCTATACGTATAGACTCTCGGTACTTGATCACCATTGTATTTGTTACTTAGCATGTAGGAACCAGGCCGATTGTGCTAGTAACTTTTGAATACGTCGGCGCACATTTGGGAAATATGCGGCTGAATGGCTGATAACCAAGGTTGTGCAGCCAACGCTGATCGAACCGTGTAACTTCTGCCACTGGAACGTCTGGTGCGCCATGTATCGTTCAGTGCGGCTGATAATGGTTAAGAAAACTGGTAAAGTGTCCGGGCGGTTATTTAATTACGGACAGTGGAAAGTTCGATTGCTTATCTGAGCAAGGTTGGCAAGTGCGAGCTGCCAGGTTGGGGAGCTTAGGATCGCCAACTTTGCACTTGGCCATAGTGATGTCCTAGTCCATAATGAACCCAGGTCCGTGAGATTGGTGTCTTCTTTCCCACGAACTTGTGCCTTTTCATTCGGCTGTGTCTATATCACATACATTCGTAAATTACTGATCTGCAGTTTTCGGTGCCAACAACAACCCGAGCTACTGCGTCTTTGGTGCGACTGGAAGCCAAATACACGTGCATACGTGTAACTTTCAGAACGAATTATAAACACGCTTCGGTGCGTCTCAACTTTGGTTGTGGCTTATATCTGGCAGTGGATAAAGATTGTACTTTGGTGGTTCATCATGAAGTCATTACACAAGTATGCAGATCGTGACCCGCCTAAAACGATCACTTCGTTCTCCTGGGTCGGCATGCTTTTCCGTGATCTTCCTCGTAAATCGGATCTGATTCTGTCCAACCGCTTCAAAAAAGTCAACTCTACGTTGCTCCTTGGAGATTATTGACTCCAGTGCATTACATTTAAAAGAAATCAAATGTCTTAGTGCTGTCATTGTGATCGATTTGAAAAAGCGGCTGTTTTATCTCTTCAGTGGTTGCTGAGTACCTGCAATAATCCAGACATCATTCAGTGTTTCTTTATTTGCGTTTCAAGCAGTGAGCATGCTTAACCAAGCGTGTCTGACTACCAGACCATGTTAATGTTCACCTGTAGTTTTCTTGGGTTTTCCCGTCCGAATGCACACATTCAACTCCTGATCAAATGAGTTAACATTCAGACTAGGCGGGGTGGCACGGGGCCTAACTATACGACAACCAAGTCAAGTATGTTGGTTCTGCATACAAATCAAGTGATTTGGAAACGTCTTATGCATCGATGGTATATGGGCAAGTTGTGGCAAGTCGCATTAGTCGGCTACCATATACATTAGCCTACGATCGGGTTAATTATAATGACACTACAAAATGCAATAAATGGAATTCAATAGGATTTTTGTAGGGATTTTGCACTTACAGCCGATATATGAAAGTATCCAAAATGGTTTACCTTTCAGGTGTAACCCCATATAGATCAGAGCTGATCGCTTGATTTTAAGAAAAGGGAATTTTGGTCTGTTTTGACCCAACGCAGATAGCGCCCTTTGTAGTGCCGTGGCTACGGTTTGTTCCAGAAATCCGGGCAATGGTAATGTATTGACCACAACTGGCGCTGGAATTGGTGGTAGCTTGTGCGGCAAAACAAGGTTTTGATAAGTTGTCGGTTTTCTGTGGAGAACAAAACGAGTATGCAATAAACATAATTGTTCATCCGGAGTTCTTTCTCAAAATTCTGGGCAGTGCTGTAAGTTATATCTCCATTTGAGCATTTATAAGATAAACAGCTTGGTAATGAACAAAAACACACAATTAGTCTGACAAAACTCGACGAAGTTGTATTATTGAAAATGGTTGGTTGGCTTATATGATTGACTCCAAGTTGATTCACGATTTCCAAACAACTGATAGACAAGCCGAACTTGGTTTATTTTAATGCCTAATGCACTGATATCTTCGGCTCAGCCAAACGTTTGCATGGAGCAGACGCGATACTCGATCGATGAGACTGAATTGAAATGTTAACATCTGGGGGCATGTTTTCTTATCTTGCGAGATTGTTGTTTGGAGCACTTTTCAGTTAACTACTGGAAGTATACTGTGTTGAAATACTTCTGATTTGTTGAGTGTATCGTAAAGTAGGGGTATATGAAGAGCGAAATATAAGTTGAATCGATACATTCAGATAGACGGGTTTATTCTGAAGTATACTATTTCTGAGATTTGAACACCTTATCGTATAAATTAATGGCAACCTTCGCATTCTTGTAGCCTTCTCGGTCCGTCCGCCGATCTAGCAGTCCATCTGCCCATTGACACGATTTAGTTTGTTCGATAAAACTACAATTGCTATGTTTCAAGGAAAATAGGACTGCCACTTCTGTTTACGGCATTCTACTCTTTTGCTACGAAATGTCTCCGTGTAATTGGAGCTTGTCGCCTGATTACCGCAAAAGTTTTCACATCGATTTCAGTGATTGTGGAATTCCTAATAATGATCTGCTGATGAGTTCCAGTACAATTTGTTCAATATGAACTCCAGAACAGCAGTTACATTTCAGCTTGTATATTCACCTTTTATTTCTGTCAACTTGAAGGGGGCGAGTGAACTGCACCAGAAATGGGTGCGGTATTGTCTCTTTCGAAAATGGACAGTTGACTCCTACCTTATTTCTGACATCTTCAACTAAAGATCATTCGATATTGGTTGTGCTTCTTCAATTCATCTTAACATCTGAATGCTAGACTGAAGACACACTCGTACACGAGCTCCTGACTTTGTGGAACTTTGAAATCTGTTATGTTTAGGTGAACCATATAGGGATGAGCAGGGTTGTGACTAGCTTCATTTGGCATGCGGTAGACGGTAGTCTTAAGACGTCTACCAATCCTGTGGCAAGGAAAATTCAAAAATAATCAGTGAGCATTACGTGGTTCTGGTTCTGTGGCTTGCGGGATTGTCGAGTGATTCTAAAATATCGGTTTCCGTCTACCAAAAAGGAAAACGTTACGTCTACTTCAGGTTCATTAATGATGAAGTATACTAACACGACTATTGACCTGTTAATCAAGTTGTTTGAGACGTTTCAATTAGAGAGCTGTCCTTTCATATTCACCTTACTGATACCCTACCGCCTTGAAATTAATATTCAGACTTGTCAACAATATAATATGAGATATCCATCCGACTGAAAGTTTGTAGCGTAGGACTAAAAAGTGTGTTTTAACGCCTCATTCGCCTTTTTAGTGGAAACGATTGCTGAAACTGGATTCTTTCTTTGTATAGTGTTGGTATATCAAAGAAAAATCTCAATTTGACCAATGGTATGTCACAGTGGCCATCATATCCTTTAGAGCACATTCATTCGCTTAGTCCGAATCACCGTCTATAAAGTGGCCTGCTGAAATCACAACACCAGATGAATCACCCTAAATGCGAGAGGCATCGTTTTAGTGTTTGAGTGTACCCGCTCTGGAACATCTTATCTGAACCTGTGGTAACAGCGCTTGCAATGGATAGCTTTAAACGAGGATTAGTCAAACAGCGTAGATACTTGGAAATCTACTGCTGACAGGAACAGGCACATTTCTCGCCGCAAAGTGCTTGTTTTTATGATTGAGTACTTACTTTCCAGTACGGAATCAGGCGCACATAGACGTTAAGAACTTCCTAAAGCCTGTAAAACGTCCATGGTTATAATGAAACATTGAGCAATCAAGTTACAAACCAAGTCACTCTCGACTACATATTGAGAACATTTGAAGATATAATTATGCCCTTCGTATTAATCGACCTTAACAGGCCGTTAGTCTAGCACAATTAACAATTCAAACGTAGTGTTGACCCATGACTCTGTGAATTAGACTTATATGAGTCTCGTGAAGATTCAGTGGAAGCTTATCCTTGTCTGATTCTATGTCATTCCTACCTTTGAATGTGGTATCAGAACATCATGTGAAAACTAGGTAGGTATTAACCTTTTCTCTATCACATGCAAGTTACTCACGGGTCTCATAACGTGGCAGCTTCTGAAACACAGCGAGAACACGCATGCTTCTAATCACCTTATGTGAATATCGATCATCTTGAAACAAACGCTGGAGAATCGGCGCTTCCTCTCCACTCCAATAGTTGTAATATCTTTGGGCCCAAAGACGGATTTTGATTATGTTACCCGACATTCTCTGTGGGCTGCCTCCGTTGAAATGTGTCACTTAGTCAAACTCATTATATGCCCCTGTCAAATACTCAGTACATGTTTGTTGACAATTATCTGGAGCGTTCTTCACTTCGTGTGACATTCGACAGGCGTGGCCGATTCATTTCTTCCCTTCCAACCATTTGATGGATGATGTGGATGGAACGCCTGGAGGTTTCTGTAATTTCAGACTAAGGCTATTGTCATCGGATAAGTTGGCTGATATTGAGTATGCAGACGGCATTGCTTTTATTAGTTCTTCTGAAGACAACGTGCTGAATCGGGTAGATGCGATAGCTGGTCTGTATGATCTGTCCATTACGTCCACAACTGTATTGTTGTTACATGATTGGGTTAGAACTGACCTCACTTCCTTTGTTGCAAGCAGGCCGTTCGAGACTGTTGTTTGCTTCGTCATCCTGAATGGTGTTATCCCATCAACTTGTAATATTGGGTGTCTGTTGGGTGTCTGTTGAAATAACGTAGGCATAGCGTACAGTTGATCCAGTTTAAACCGCATACACACTGTGTGACTCGCTTCATTGCTTCTTGTTTCGGTTCCGTAACCCGTCCTTCAGAAAATACAGGCGACAACCTTAACTTTTTAGTTGCTCCCTCGTATTTGTAGCAAAGCAACGAAGTCAAGCTTACCAGTCTAGACTATTCAGTCGGGAACTCGGTCACCTCGCTTATTGCAACAGTCTTCTGTCAAGCTTTTTCGGATTATCAAGCATTCAGGAAATTTTCTTCTCTATGGGTGTGTTTGTGTGCATAGCTTGATGACATATCAATACTGCGTAAGCCTTAGCATGGCTTTCGATATCCCCATCTATCAGAGTTGTGCTTTGGCGGCGATGTGAGCTTAGTCCAGTCCGTCTAGTTTCAGCTTCGTATCTCCGACCTTGGCGGAAAGCCCATGACCAGAACGTTAGTTGTTACACTTCTCATTACCGTTGATGACTGTGAGCATAATGCTACACATGAGGAAAAATATCTGTGATACACACGGTTAATTATTTATACAATGTGTGCCAGCCAATGGTTCAGAACTTGTGAATTTATGCCCCCAATTAAATACAATTATCAGTCTCAGCTACCCGTCTTAATAAGTAGAAACAAAACAAGCGAAGGATTTTGTTCGATAAATCGGACATGTAAACGTGAAGTTAAACCCCAGTTGGTCAGTGTTGTCCAGCCGAGTCGGGAGGGCGGCTTAAAATTAGTCATCGATCCACTGGACCAACAAAAATCTACGGTGCTTGCGATCGGAACTAGCCACGATCAATGAAGCTGTTGCGCCGTGTTAGACTACAATCTGAATTTGCCACGGAATTCATCAAATTTTTCTAAAAATTCCAAGCGACCTTTTTGGTCATACGAAACAGAACGTGACCAACAATGGTCTTGTCAATCCTCGGACAAACATTTATTGGAGCATACAGGTATGGTTAGTAACTATTTTATTTCAAGCCAACTGTTATGAACTAAAACAATAGTACTAGATTATTGGTGAATCAATCAGTATGGGTGACTGCAACTGTGATAACCGAAGCAACACTGTTGAGAAAAGTTTATTTTCCCCAGAAGTTCTCTACTTCCCGAGATCAATCCGTAAAATATTTTAGGATACAGAAATTTATCTTTCCGCACCATAATTTGCTGAAACTCAGTTTTGATGAATGTTTCTCCTCCATCTGTGACTGATCGATTCTTCTTTCACTGCATCGATTAAGGTGTGATTCTTCAAGGTCAATCAAAGTCTACATATGTGCAGACATTGGTTTACTATGCTACCTTTGGTTTGAGAACAAATACGTTCCTGGCTTGAGGTCAAGGTGTTCTGTGTTCTTTTGAGGTTTTGGATATTGTTACGCTCTGTGCCATACACGCTAACCGTTTCTAGTTATTGTTGACCACACATGTTATAACAAACAACTAGAATGATTTCGTGTTTTTATTGGTCAAACCAATGTACGTGAAGGAAACTGTCATTCAAGCAAATCAGATCCAGAATGATTAGCTTGTTTGGAACAGATAAGTAAGTTTGGTTGACAGAATGACCGTCCTGTTAACATACTGGAGTTATAGCTGAGGAAACAACGTAAGATCATCACTAATTTGCTTGCGTACTTGCATAGACATTTGTAGCGCTTATGAGGAGTCACGCTCTGCCAATCCTGCCAGGTATGCTTAGAAAATGTCCTCATAATTTCAACCCTCAGGCGAATGAACCGACAACGCGTGCGAAGGCGAACCTCCGACATGCGTAGAGCTGATGAGAACCGTCTAGATTGAGACAACCGTCCACCCCCTCGACGATGCATATTCGGACCCTACTTCACGTGTGTGCTGGCCCATTAGACATTTACGCACAGCTATACGTGTTACAGCGACCATCGGCAAATATCGCAATCATCAGCTAATAATTAGCCCGATCAAGATTACCACAATTGTTTCCGCCAAACCACACATTTACGTTTGAACTGCTAAGAGTTAGTAGTTTGATCAGAAAGTTCGTAACACAGTAACTCGGTTATATGAATCCACTCGATTCGGTAGAGAAGTTCTGCTCTACTATATCAAACGGAAACAGTTCACTTCTTTTTCTGAATCAATTGTGAATTCTTCAAATGAGCTCCGTGTAATTACGATCCGCGGAAACAAAATAGTTGTCTGAAAGTTTTAAAATTTCTATTTAACTTAAATTCACCTATATTACGAAAGGCACCGTCATTCTATTTGGTTCGCCGTGGATTTAACTTTCAGACAGACTAACTGAGATTAGCATGGACAATTAGCGGAAACTGCTACTGACCTTGAGAATAACGCGTTTAAATGGTTGAATGTACTCTTCTTGCATCTGCCTTGACTGTGCAGAGTTTCATGCAGAACCGAACTACTTCAAGTAAACAGACTTCTGATGAGTTTGACATTCTAGTTTAAATACCTTGAGCACTCTGAATACTATAGATAGATAAATTTAATAATTTAGAAGAAACCCAATGATGAAAATGTTGGACGTCGACTGGACTCCAATCAACAACGCGAACAGAATGCTCAGATATGGCAAGCGCTCTACTAGCCGCTCTAGTACGTCAGAAACTTCACATTTGGAGACAGTCTTCCAACTATGCAGAATCTTTCAAACAGATCACGATGAAAACCATCTTTTTACAGCCGGGTTTCTTAGCTATACTGGTGGCGCAGTTGCCGACTTTGAGTGTTCTGTTCCTCCTGTTGGTTCGAGTTTGGGCGAAGCCTAGATTTTTTTCTACCTGGATCTCCCATATCATCCTCCTCCTCATCATCATAGACAGCAATACATCAGTGGTTCACACTGATGCTTAACTGCCACACAACCATGAAGAAGAATAAAAAGGAAACCCTTTATAGGAAAAGAGAAGAAAAAAAGGGAAAGGGGAGGGGACCTAGTCACTAAAAATAGCTACGTCTACATTCAAACATACAACATCAAGGCGCCTACACCTTGGAAACAAAC
>LUCH01000804.1:46342-60950 GCA_013368495.1 Paragonimus heterotremus
GGGTGTCCGATTTCTCCCTTCCTGTTCAATTTTGTCATGGACAACATTCTGGAGAGTGCTCTTTTATTAATTCTCAACCTTCTTAGTAATTTTTTCCTTCTAGGATATTCCACGTCACTGTTGAGTTGAGCGGCGGCCCGAGCCACAGTACCTTTTGGTCAGGCTCATGGCTGTTATGATGATGATGCGAATTTGATCCCAGCCTCTGTAATCAACATCTAGGTTCACAGTTATGGCGAAAATACTGTAAGTACTCATGGTTTATGATTATCACCACACCAACAGTATTGTAAAACGATTAGTTTCTTCGATGATTACTAACCGTGCGATCCATAGAATGCTCGTTTTGCAGATGACATTCGGATGCTTAAATTCTTCTGTCTATGCAACTCATAGGTGTGGAGGCACATGAGTCAATGATGTACCGTTTTTTATCCCGTAATACATTCAACCTTGTTACTTGAGCGACAAAAATATCTTTCGCGCTAACGATAACATATAGTGCCTAGTTATGGTAAACACATACATTCAGACAGCCGCATGTAGTGCAGTTTATCAAAAAGCCCGTCGACTATCCTCTAGAGTCGCATCAAGTGTTGTGCGTCTGTATGATATTGTTATCAATGTCAACTTCATGCACATTTTCATTGTAGGATGAAAGCGCTTACTTTTGCTTACAAGATAACTGATTATGCACGCAATGACACAACTCAAAAGAAGTGCAGCAGAATTTTATTCATTGACTTGACATTTCCTAATAAGTTGGCCAACCAATCTGCTTTCATAATGATATAGTATTCCGATTTATGGTTCATTTGGGACTGTTATGAAGGCAATGAAAGCCTTGAATGTTTTGTTAGGTACATAGGGTAGTTGTCGACTGACTAACTGGAGCCCTCATGATGGCTCTAACTAACTAGAACCGCAGTCCGAGGTGGATATGCGATAGTTGTCTGCCAGCGTACACGTCAGCACACAGGTTGCCTCCGATGATCGAGACATTCGACAAGAATAAGTTGATGATATCGATTGACTACACAAGTGGTGGCAACTATGTTCGAAAAACTCTGATGCAATGTGGCTCTGAAAAATATGAGTACCAGCTATTCCGTAAATGCAGTATGTACTAAACATCTACCTAGTTTATTCCTCCAGAAATAAATCGGATGACGAAAGTTTTTTAGTGAGATAAACTGTGTCATTAAGATCACAAGTTTCATAAGTATGTTAATCAATGAGGGAGTTTTAAACGCAAAGCAGTCAAATTAAAATTTGTACTTCCGTCATAATACGACCTGTCGGTTAAGCGCCAATCAATAAGCGTTGTGATTCAGCACAGCTGTATGAGCAAGACGTATCTCTCCACGTGAAAGATCTTATCAGACAGATTATGCTATCTTAAAAATGTAACATTTCCACGTGTGTATACGTAATAAGCGGTAACGAGTAAAAAACAGACCTGATCTAACTAACTACGAGACATCTACAACAAGAATTCCAGTAAGTGTCTTCAAGCAGCCTAGATATGAGTTATTGATTAGAAAAGGACGGTCATTGTAGAGTAGACAGTCCGAACAGTAATCGCGTATAGCTACTCACCTTAAGAATTGAAGCAGACAGTCGTTTGAACAAAATGTATAGATATCATCCTCGTATCGTGCGAGATACTCACGAAGCCCCAAATGCAAACCATCGTAACGCTGTTTGCCCTTGACGAAACAAACAGGACAGTACCCACGCAAAGCCATCTGCGTTGGGAATGCGTCTCGACTGAGCTCGATGCTATCAGTCTGTAGACGTACCGGCAATTTTTCGTCGGATAACACCAGATTTGTTGCGATTGGTGGTACATATTGTTCCGGATTTGCTAGGAATTTGGCTAATTCTGTTGGTCCAGCCATACGATAGTAACGACCGTGATATTCGGCAGCGAATTTCAGAGTAGTTGGTATACAAATCGACCAAATACAACTAGGATCTGGTTCTCGCTTGGCCAGCAGTTCAAGTTGGGCTTCTGACTTCTGTCTGGTCAGATCTGTGTGCGATTCGAAAGAGGGTTCCGAGGTCTGTTCTACAGAGACAGTTACAACCAAATCATACTTCGGTTCATTAATGGTGTCTTCCAGTTCACCACGTTCTTTCAGGCTCACCGGACAGTAGTGCATGAATTCACCAGCACGATCTTTGAATCGTCCTTCTTCAATACCCAGTTCAGCAATCGATGCAGCTTTGCCTATAGAAAAGATTACGGAAGCAACATTTGGGTTTCATAAATAATAGTTGAACACGGAAATCAACTTTAATGCGCTGGATGTTCAAAACGTCCGAAATATCAACAAACATAAGGCGCAAACGTTTTTTTAAATTTTCAAATCAAAAAATAACTTTTCTAAGCCAATCTCGGATAACCCACATGGAGCTAAACCTCGTTAGTTTCTTTTAGGTAAAGTCCTGTCAATCAACGTAAACAGTGGCATAGTCGGGTATATTCCCTAACGGAACTATACTGATGGTTGCCTTGACAACCATCTCTATATGTGAACGATTAAGGATTTGACTTGTAGACAGGTTATGCTTGTCTGGAATGTTCGAGTCTATTACTGAATGCACGAGTAGCAGAATCCCTCTCTGGATTGTTTTTCACAACCCTAGTGTCTTCTCACTTCGGTTTACTTTATTTATTCGCCCAACACTGAAAACCAACGAACATATTCGTTGTCCACACCCAAAATAAAGTGGTAACGACAGAAAATGTCCGAGTACATAATTCTAGGAGAGTTAAGGGGCCTAGATAAGTCCTGTACTATGAAAACGTAGTGGTTTCAGTCGAGTTGTTTATGTATCACAGAGATCTTTTACTTCCTGACAAGAGTTTTCATACCGGAGGTATTACTAACAGACGCATCCAGCAGTGATGGACGACCCTGAGCGTCAGTCTACCAACTTTCCAAGCTACAGCATAGATATTTTATCTGAGATTGGGATTCGTTTATACCGTACAACCTCGAAGTAAGAGCTAAATTGGTTGGGAGTCTAAACCCCACTATTAAGGAAGAAAATGTGAAAGACAAGTCACACTACTTCAGGGTTCTTAACAGGCGCTCCATCTCACTTCAGTTGGTCACCAAGTTCGCCTACATGTCGGGATACTATTTCAGCGTATTTTCAGAATTCGACACTAAAATGTCCTTTTTTTCAAATCTGATAATTTGACCCACTTTTACACATCTCACACATTCTTCTTTTCATCAACTAAAAGAAATAAAGCGTTAGCAAACGTCACTTTTCATTGTGTACCAACTAATCCATGATTGGTCTATTCTGTCTTAATGAATCACTGCCTTTTGGAATGTGAATGCAGCTTATTTGTAAACAATGCCAAACGAAATTATAATCAGCTGTTGAGCGAATTAACTTTCTGGTTCAGTTTCAACTTTTGCTTGCAAACAAACGGTAAAAGAATGCCTGCTTCAGATGTGTTGCATCTGTCACCCATCGTTACAGTAACACCGATAAAGATGGTAGTACACGCCTGTAGGAAACCGTATTGGAGTACCAGACATATGCACACACACACACACATAGTAATTTACGATTTCTGTCAGTTAGACAAAGTATAGCGTATTATTTAAAACCGTTGCTTAGCTTATTAGCGTGAATAGCCTCTTTGTCGAACTGGCCAGTCGATTCGCTTCGTTCCAACTGACTGTGCACAAACAACGATCGCTCGTTATTAACCTGCGCCTGAACACAATCATGACATATTTGGGCGTTGTGAATTTCGCACGCTTACAAAATCGTGTGATTTGAGAAGCAGAAGGCGAAAAATGGTAGCAGTAACCTCAAGTCTGTAGTACCGGAACACAACGGACAAATAAATCGAGTCAGGAATATCCTAATGATCCCGTTCAGTGAATCTTTCTCAATCCGACGTTGTAGATACACCGACCGGAGCGTGACCTTGAAGCACCGTGGTGCAAGTCGGTCGGATCTATTGTTGTTCAACTCCGCACAAGTTGTTGGAGTCGTGAATTGTCTGTATGATGAAACGAGGAAATCTAATTCTCGTAACTTGTGAATTTAACTATTATGAATCCGAATATGTAACCATTAAGCATCTTTTCATAATGAAAATCACTGCAGTTCCACAGGTTCAGAAGATATAAGTAGTGTGGTTGTCGACCTAACATACAAGTGCAAATGTTATGCCTACACCCAAGGTAGTTTAGTAACGTGATTCCTTCGGAAGCCTCTATAACAGAGAACTAAGCATATGCAGCTAGTAGAAAATTGAATATCTCTTAGCATGATGATCATGCAATCTCAACACTAATTACAAGGGAATCTCTTTGAGCATTTATATATAATGGTTCGGTCGTACCAAAAGCGAAGTCAGTGCTACAGTTTTTAGACCCTGATATGTACTACCGAGTCTAGTCCGTTGTATATTTTCCAGCGGGATTGACAAAACTGTTAGTGTTATTGCCAAGTCAGAAATCAAACGCGAATGGTGATCAATTTAGAATAGAAGCTTGAAGAAATTCAGGTAATTATTTATTGAGTTCTTTTTTGCCTACTTTGCAGTCGCATTCGGAATACAAGGATACTCTGTAGTATATTTTATTCCCTGGATACTTTCATGAAGCGGTCAAAGTATTTAAACGTTTCTGCTGTTACCATTTTTAATTCCTTGAGACTTTTGTAGCCGGTAGATGTGATTTGCTTGAAAAGCCTGCTTCTTTTAGTAGCCAAGATGCACATGTAAATGTACCGTCAACCATTAATCTCAGTGCTGTTCACACTTCTGATAAAATGGAAAACGTTTTCAATTTGTAAATTATCGTTTTTAAATAATAGTTTTTGAAACTTTGGATAATTGAAACATTGTTTTTCACAATTCTTTCAGATGGTTCTTAGCAATCAGCCTCTAGCGGACCTTGGGACACTACTTTTTGTCATTAAATAAACATATTAAAACCACACGAAAAAATATTTTGACGTGCTCAAGACGGGGTTTAAATCTAATAACGTTTCGTAAACATCGCTTGTTGAAGCCCCGAGAATATTGGAAAATCTATTCTCCAACTCCATACTAAAATAGGTGGGTGATATAACCATTTTAGAAGACTTCAGGATGAATACAATTGATAACGGTTAACCGCTATGATCGTTGTATAACTGAGACTGTACATCAGCAGTTACAATTTATGAAGTAATCATATTCGTGGGGGTAGATTTATCAGAATGTAAATGGCCCTCGTATAAATGGAAATGAAAAATGTGCGGTACGTTTGGAACATACTAAAATTATGCAATGCATTGTGTGCGACTAGAAGAGGACGTAATCATAGATTACAGAAAGCTGTTTAAACCATTTTCTGAATTTCATATAACGGGAATCGATGGATAGTTGAGAATGAAATGTACCCATGACTTTCCGTGTGCAATGTTCCTGAAAACTTTTTATCAAATTTATCTCAGAGTGACAGCTGACAACTTACACCGTAACTATATAATGATAAAGTATAACTAAATGGCCACAAGGAAAATGAAGTGTCACTTAGATGAACTGTGGTTGTTGTGTTAACACAAGCGTGGAAGAATACACCAGCTGTTGTGTATCACAATGAAATTGGACTCCTTCAAAATGTTACTGAATGTACCCCATCGAATTTGACCACAGATTAAGTTAAATGTAATACTGACGGATTTTGTTTGCAAAGTGATGAGGAAATAATTTGTCTGGGCACAAATAACTGGAATTTATCGGATACATCCCATCGATACTGAAATCAAAACTCAATTTTGCGTATGTAAACTATAAGATATGCGAAAATATGGTTTGATTTGATAAACGCAACAAAACTCTAGACATTGGAGCTTATAATTATGTAGTATCTGAGACGTACGAGTTGCTGACCATACTGTGACTGAATGATTAATTCCAACGCAGTGGTGGAAAACAGAAAAATCCTTACTCTAGCAAAAGAAAGACCGGGAAGGGATAGGGTATATTTTACGGAACCGTTATCAGCAAACTCAAGAGGAACGACAACGACAGCCTGAAGGCAAACCGAATCGTATGTGACAGTACGGATATTTGTACGGTTGATTTCTTGCGGCTTTTAATAGCTTGCTTCAGTGAAGGTCTTTGTTTGCTTGATAACTTGGTTAGGAGTTGCAATTTACACCGTTGAGTCCACTAATGCCATCTGATGCCGGTGATTAGACGCACAGTTTACATCAGTTCCCATCAACAACTACCTATGACAGTCACGAAATAAATCTCTTCAGGATGTGTTCATGTAAACGGAGTCATAAATTCATCGTGAATCAACTATATTAGTCAAAATCATTCCATATTGGGAAAGACTGTTTTGTTGTTGGAAACATGTGCTCATCTGTTACCATGTTGCTTCAACTTCCTGCACGTATTGAACACTCGACATTCTCCCGGACTTCATTGTGAAGCTATGTGCACTAAACATGAGTTTGACAACTTTTACATAATCTGGTATATATCTGCTTGGAACGACTGCATGATAAACGCAGCTATTCAAGATGACATGTACAGGTTCATAGGTTGTTACCGGAGGGAGAGAGATGCTTGCTTGCGTTCTTGTCTTTGTGCCGGTCGGTGAAAAATTGTATTGAACGGTTTACAGGTGGACAGCTGGTGCCCCAGCGAAGACAAACGAAATCTTTCACGAAGAGGTTGGTCACTGTAGATCGGGTTGAGGACTTCGCGACTCACACAGTCAATAGCTTGAGACGTTAGGTGAGATGGCGGCTGACCGAGCTCAGTGGCGTGAATGTTGTCGTTGTCTGTGAAATGAGTGCACTTAATGACGCGGGGCAGTGAAAGCCGTGGGAAAGCTGTCTTGCTGATGACGCCTTACTTTCACTTACAGCTCGGTTGTTTGTTTGCATAGTGTAGGGGCCTTGATGTTGTATGTTTGAATATAGACGTAGCTATTCTTAGTGGTAAAGTCCATCTCCTTTCTCCTTTTATTAACTTCTCTCCTAATACAGGGTTTGCTTGTTTGTGGTTGTGCTGAAGTCAAACATGAATGTGAACCACTGATAAATTGCTGTCTGTGACGGTGTTGGCGGTAATCATTTCAGCAACGAACACTCTAACACACTAAAATAACATTCAGTCAGACGCGCGTAGTTGATGATCTGTGTGATTGAGCTAACATAGCGGTTAGGACACCTGTGATGTCGGTTTTTTCTCAAGTTATTGCCCATAGTGTGGTATTTTAAAACTCACAACCGATTCAGTTGTGATCACAGAGTTGGGCAATGCGTTCTAATGTGAACAGACCATAACTGTGCAGCAGTTTATCCTTATTTAGTGAGGACAGATATGCCAGTGGATGACACGGGGTGTAGAGTATTAAGTAGGTAAGATCTACGTCTCCCTTGAGGTATCTGTAATTAATTGAGACCTGACCTAGTTCTGGCAGTCTTTCCAGGCAAGAGGTTTTCCTGAACCCTATAATTTTTCTAGTGACCCGTTTCTGAACACTTTTTGTAGAATCTGTCAGGATTCACGGCTATACGCAGTCTATCGGGGCGGTTGTAAACCTCTTGATTCGGGGCAGAACAAGACGGAATGTTGAAGGTTTACTCAGATAAAACTGGTTCTGTACATAAATAAGCAACGGTTAGCAAATTATACAACTTACAACCAAGTGAACTCTGTGCACGGAATTTAACCGTCAGCAAATATCAACCAATAACACGGTAGCGTAAACAGTTCAATGCGGCGGTACAAAACAAACAAAGAGCGAGTTCAAAGGGGAAGTTCATAGTGTCGTTGTTAAATTTTTCCTAAGCTGATTACGACAAGCGTGCGTCGTCTTTTCCAGGTACGGGTGGAGTATGGAGATGAACATAGTAGAAAACGCTTCAGAGTGGGATCTTCGACAAATTTTTCCTAGAAGTTTAAGGGCTGTTTGTACTTTTTTAGCCATGGAAGCACGATTTCTAGACAAACCTAAACTGTCTACCACTAAGGTCCTTAGCTCTCTTTCGCTTGCTGTCTTGAACAGCTTTGTGTCACTAAGATGATATTTGGTATAATTTTGATGTCAAACGTGTATGACTTTACACTTGTTGACACTGAACGGAAATTTATGTTTTATGGATCACTGATTTAGGTAATTAAAATCGTTCTGTAAAGTCACCACATCCTCCGAGTACTCTCGAAATCGCCAGAGCCTAGTGTCATCCGCGTATAGCAACATCGACTATACTGGGTAGTTCAAGAACGGGAAGAATGAATAACAGGAGTCCTTAGATTGATGCTTGCTGCCCACCTTTGTTGACTGGGTCCCATTATGCCAGTTGTCCATTCACCATAAAGTTGAACGGACGTTCAGTCAGATAATCCCATAACCATGTTAGTAAACGATCACCAAGACCATAACTATTCAGTTTTCGTCACAAGCTGGAATGAACAACCCTGTCAAAGACTCTGGAAAACGTTAAAATAAACCACGTCCGTGGCTAATCCTGCGTCTGCAGCTTTTATGCAAACATCACGAACAATCAACAGATTAGCGACGCACGAGTATTTCTTACAAAGTCCATGTTGCACCCTGGTGATGAGTTGAGGGTCTTCAACTTTAATCCGGAGAGATTCATCTAATGAATCTTCCATGACTTTAGAAATCAGTGAAAGCAGCGCTACTGGTCGAGAGTTTGCTGGGTCGTCTCCGTCCTCAGCTTTAAAGATAGGTGCGGTTGTGAACTGTTTTCAGGTTTTCGGTAAACAGTCGGTTGATAAAGGGCGACTGAAAAATGCTGTAAAGCACATCTGCTAATTCCGCGTTATAGCTTTTCAAGACAGCAAGAGATATAAAGGCTAGGCCGGGTGAGTTGATGGTTAGTAGGCTCTCTAACTTGAATCTGACTTGTATACTGAAATTTGAGGTAATTCATCCAAGCTGTCGTTTATGCCGTCAAAATTCGTTCGTGATTAGCAGCTGTGCACACTAAATTACTATTTACCCGGATTATTAGCCCCTCTGCATCTATATTAGTAAATCCACTAGAGGTCTGCAGTTGTGAAATGACAATTTCATTATTTATATGTGCTGTGAATTCGCTGTAGAATAGTTTAAGACTCTGCTCTAGCTTTTCGGGAATACTGCGTTGTTAGAAAAGTCACTCCTCTGTGATAGCAGCCGTGGTTTGATTGCGTCACATGACATACCCAACATACGCGGGTTCAGTTTGTTTTAATTAGTACCTGCTCTAGGCTGAACACTTCAGTGTGATCAAACGTTTGGTTTTACTTCGTAGGAGTCTAGGCTTTCTGCTAGGTCGGGGACATTACTGGAACATGGCTGTTAACGGCATCGGTGATTGCTACAACGTTAAACTGTCAGTGATCATCTAGACTGAGTGAAGTGAAAAAGCCAGGCCATTCAACCTTGCTACGCTGTGTAGTCAGACATGAAAAATTTGTCTTGTGATAGGCCTATAGACTCTTATTTGGAGGTATTTATTATTTACGTCCGTTAACGTATTTCTCTGTACAGAAAACACCCCCAGGACAGGGTGTGGATGCCTACATTTGGACGGGCTGGCTGATGGGCCGTCTATACCTGTTATTATAAAACCCCCAACTTTTCCAACGTGTCATTCTGTCAGGGAGTCCACTTCTTCCCTTCAAAAACCACATCCGTCCTGGATTAAAAAACGATTGATTCAGTCGGAATTGACGGAGCTGTTCGGAGCGGTCTAGAGGTAACCATGGTTAGCTTTTCACCCGTCCGACTTTTATTCCGCTATGTCCATTAGTAAGCCTAACTATTTTTTTTTGTTAACTGTCCTACTATTTTATGATTCGGAAATGTTTTTTGGTTACTACGTGCTATACAAATACCTTGTATTTTTTCGCCTTGTCACACACGTTTCTAGGGCGGAACGAAACTGTTTTCTGTACGTCTTTTTGACTTGTCTTGGAAGCAAATTACGGGACAGTTGTGGTATTTTCGGGACCAAGATTATCCGTGTTAATTATTTCAAGGAGGAGTGTTCGATTTTTGTCAAGCGTACCACTATATCGAGAACGAACCAGTGTATCCTTTCGAGGGTTTACAGCACTTTCCCCTCACGTTCCTCAAACGCAACGTACTCGTTTCTCACTTCTCACGTATTACATGAACATTAGCATCAAGCGACTGACAGTTGTACACACAATATATGTTAAGAATAAGTGTAAACCTACATGAGTGCTGAATAGTTGCTGCATTGCTGGCTTGGTCTAAAGCAGCTATCTGATAATATCAGCTTAGGAACATGGTATTCAGTGTCATTTGGAATCAAACTCAGTTTTGGAAATTCGAAATCTCTGATCGTGATTGATTTCTGATTATTTCTGTTTCATTTCGTTAACTCACGCCCACTTCGTAAACACTAATGTTTTGTGGACTTTTGAAAACAGCTAATTTTAGCAGTGGCTTTATTGAAATGAAATTTATGTTACATAGTCGCAAATCAAGCAAAATGAATACTGCTGTTTGTCACACCAGTGTTCATAAAAAGTGCTCTAAAAACGAGATAAAACCAGTTCCAAATATCTGATTGAGAATCAGACAACAGGGTTTATGGACTGTTCTTTCTGTGTTTCACTGGTAAAAAGGATTGCTACTCATTTGACCAATTCTGATAGCATAAAAATCGCTTACTAGATCGTCCATTGAGGACCTAGAAATCGGGCTAAAATTGTCGGATTTCAGATGATCCCAGATGTTGCTAGCTAACCCATGCCGTAAGAGGAATTTCGTGCTGGGATAGTGAATCTCACATGATGAGACAATGATTGCGTGACTGTTGTCAAACATACAGTCCACAATCTCTAGTGACCGTTTGTTTACTCATCTTGTTTACCGATTTCACTATGATTTGGTCGTAATTAGCCTGATGACCAAAGACAGAGAACGATTCGTGTTCTCTACTTCATTATACTCATGACTTCAGCAAGTATTTCTCAAAGAGACTGACACTGAGAACAATCAGCATTTCTCAAAAGAGTGGAATTATGAAACAATGGCTGGGAACAAATGACCGTTTGACGATAAACGATTTTTAGTAAATGCTAGGGGTGCACGACTGACGGTCGATTTTTGGACAGTCACCCCCGATTGTGTACGAATACAGTGTTGACAATTCGCGTACATTGAAAGTGATGCTCGTTACCAAATATTCCTCTGACTGATCAGTCTTTTCTCTGCACAACACAACTATCAGTGTTGAAGCCTGTTCTTCTTTCTATGGTTGTATGTGAGTTGAGCTTCAGTGTGAATCACTGATGTGTTACAGTTTATGATGACAACGAAATTTCACTGCTTTCACAACATGCTTTTGCCAGCACTCTCTATACGTTTATTGCCTCTGTGGAATGGTAAGCCAAAAAGACACTGCCATTCCATTCTTTTGTTCTTTACTTTCTGATTCTGTTTCAGTATTATCATCATACTAATGTCTATGCTCCGCTTGCATATTTAGACCGGATTTTAGTATCTACCATGCCAGTGTGTCAGATCGTAGTGTAAAACACACGTCTCGGCATGCGGGCTTCAATAATTTCTGACCACGATTGTGTACTGTAATCAATTAAGTTTAAAATGATTGTCTGAAAATGGGGTTATCTGAAATGTGATTTGTGAACTACTTGGAAACCAATCTAGTTTGCCAAATCACAAGAATGTCGTAAACTGTTGAACAAGGAACGTTACATGGTCAGATTCACAGATTCCATACATCAACACAGCATGAAAATGAACATTATGAGATATTGATCTCTCACTTATTTTAAGTCAGAGGCAAACACAAAATAGTGATAGTTGCAAAAACACAGGTCAATACTATCAAAAATTGATTACGACCTTTTACTGCATACAATGACAGCCACACAACGGTTGCATTGATTGTGTGACCGTGTTTTAAAGAATCATTCTGATGTCGACTAAGTGGTCTACTTTTCCAATTCAAACATGTAGTGCATTAACCCATCTGCTCACTGATTCCACTTCCACAGATGTTTAAGTAGGAATGACAACACCTTTCTGAAACAATAACTCCGGTATTCCACTTTATAAACCGCTGGCTATCAAGATAATCTATTGAGAATTCACTATCAATAACTGATAGTCTAAAGACCAAGTACGGTAATTTCCGTTCAAAACGTACCCACACTGTTTACATGATAAGTAAGGATTTGCAAGTTTCTACAGATTAGTTGCTATTGCTGCATCCACGTCTACGTTTTCCATCCTTCAAACTGTAATTCATCTGAAGTCATGATTATCATTTTATTTGTCTAGTCATTAAGAATAACGGTATGGTTGACTTCTAGAAAACAGACCTCAATTTGGAATAGTAGATGGTGAGGTACACTCACGAACTTGCTGTTACAGGTGATTACGTAACAGACCTCGGATATGCAGGGACTGAAAGGAATCCAGCGTCATCGAACACCTCATGTGGACAATGAATTTTTAAAATCTGTGTTGACGTAAAACGAGTTGTTGCGTAATCTAAATTTAAGAACAACAATGACAAAGGTTTCTCGTTATACCGATTTTGATCATTCTATCACTCTTTTATACCAGTTTGATTTCACTCATCGAAATCTCCGTGTCACTCATGAACAAAAGCTATATAGCTCACTACCATTCTTAGATGTCCGTATTTCTGGGCGTATAGACGGTACACTTAGTAGGTCTGTTTATCGAAAAGTCGTATGGAGTGGGCAGTACCTACAATTCTTTTCATTTTCGCACGCGGCTTACAAACGTAGTTTAGTACGAACGATTTTTCATCGAGCAAGGAAAGTAAGCACAGTTGACCACCCAAATTCTGAAGAGGAGCTGTTGAAGAATGTTCTGCCTGCGAATGGATATCCGGCGAAATATATGGAAATTCATTGCAAGGAACGAGTGACTACCCGCCAAGCACAACCAGTGCCGAAGAAGTATGTTTTTATCACCCTTCCTTACACGGGTGACCACAATATTACGGATGTAAGTTGAAAGTTGATGTCAGCCATTGATCGCACATATCCCGCAACGGAATTGCGCATGTTGCTTTCCACCCGCAGGATGAGTCTTCATTGCCCCGATAGTTCTTCCTCGGAAAACTCTGCCGCTCATGTTATCTACCAGTTCACTTGCAGTTGTGGTGACTCATACATTGGCAGAACGGACCGAAACTTACGACAAAGGAAGGCAGAGCACATCCGCAAGTGACTAGTGCAAACAATGACAACGCGAGTCAGTATGCCAACACTCGAACTGAAATCCGGCGTCTTCGATCGCAAAACACTCAGTCGCAACAGATCATGTGGTCGACCCCGTCATTTCGTTCATGGTCGTATTGCGTAACCACAACCCTAGGCTGTTAGCGTTCTCTTAGGCATTGTTGGTCAACCTCACTCACCAGCCCTTTGTTGGCAAAAGGTGCTGACGCAATCAATTTCGTTACCGTGGCAATGAACCCTGATTACTCCCATGTGATGTTCGTTCATTTCATTGTTTCGTCGCCAAGCCCTAAACCTGTATAACCGAATGTTTTATGTAATCGACCAGTGAGAATGAACGAAATGCTTGCACTTCGCAATGTGTCTTTTTGCATATAAGACTGCTGTCCCTGTCCTTTTCTGCTACCCTGGCCAAAGGGGAGCAGCTAGACAAAAAGCAGATGCGTCCGTTGCGTCCGTTGTGAGGTGTTCGTTGTGTACAGTGTCAGTCTGTTGCGTTTCAGTTCCGTTTGTTATTTTTTTTGCCTGATCTGATTCTCTGTATGTGATTGCTTTATCTGTGCGGTATGTGGGGTTGGTTTGTCTTTGCAGTATTATCTCTACGTGAATGTACCGAATGCTTTGGTCTGTGACGCTCAAGCCTGTCCTGGATGGTTGATGCTGCTGCGTGTGTGTGCGTGTGTGTCACCTGCTGCCTTGCAGTACAGGCTTTTGAGCCAAAGGCTTGGGTTGAGGGCCTTAATCGCTCTCCTGTCTAGGTCTGGGCGTCCGGGAAGTATCTTAAGCCCATAAAAACCATGACTAGACAACATAAACCAAATACTATACTGCATCGGCCATCGTGCAGGTTAAACCGGATCGCCCTATCTGCTGCACATGGTAGGGTGGATAGGTGAAAATATACCACTGCCGATCACCCACCCTCATACTGCCCTCCCAATATTAATCCCCAAGCCGATAACGCTCACTCAAGTTTCAGTAATCCGAAGAGCAACCTGAAACAGGCCCGGAGACGCAAGACGCTCTGTGTTGAAGCATGGAATGTGCGCATGTTGCTGGATCGATGCAGCTTTAGCGGACGGCCAGAACGGCGTACCGCACTGGTCGCGATGGGACTGCGTCGCTATAGGATCGACGTAGCAGCATTGAACGAGACGAGGTTTGGGGACCAAGGTAAGTTACGGGAAGCAGGTGCTGGGCACACCTTCTACTGGATAGGTTACCCGACAGACGGTGCACGGGAGCATGGTGTCTGTTTTGCAGTCGCTGATCGCATCAACGCTTTGATGAAAAGCGAACCGTACGGCATCAGCCCTCAAATGCTGTCTATGC
>LUCH01000804.1:64010-83728 GCA_013368495.1 Paragonimus heterotremus
AGAGCGAAACTCGAGTCTAGTGCTTCTTTTCGAAAGGGGCCGACTGGAAAGTCTATGGGAATGCGACAGCTGCGATCAATTGTGAGTGATGTTCAGTTTGGGGTTAACTTTCTTCTGATCAATAAAAATGACCTTTCACGAAATTTGGCCTTACAAATATTATCTTCCAAATATTCCACAAGCTGGATTTCTTAGGAGTGATGAGTGAGTTAGTGGCTGTACCACCCTGATGTTTACGAAGCGTTTATAAGATGAATAGGAGGGCTGCGTTACTCCACTGCTGACAGGACACGTGACGATCTTCTTATGAGCGACTGTCTTTAAATGCAATCAAACTTTCATACAGGGCGGAGCCAACTGAGTAGCTGCGATGAGAATGATAGGCAGATATTTAGCTGCTGGCATCAGGTAATTTAATAAGTTTAGACTTTGAGGACATGAAGTTAAATTCCCCATCGCGTGAGATACAAGGTTGTACACCAGCAGGATACTGGCAGGCTGTAGCAAGAGCCGTGGCAAAAACAAAGCTCAAACAATATCTGTATTATTACCATTCGGATATTTTAATCGCAGAGCTTTAATTTTGCATATATATATATATAGTGAGGTAATTCGCGAATTATGAGTGCCAGTTAGTCATCTGAATGTGAAACACCTTATTCCGACGCCTCAGTCGACTAGTATGTGGTGCTAGACGTTCACCCGTTGACTTGTAATGGAAGTTGTGTATAGCTATCCACTGGTTGACGATTGCAAACGCCGTTCGTCTTCTGGTCCCATCATGAACATTGTGTCAATGGACAGGCATCCAGAATGAGGTGATGGTTATGCATTGGTTGAGCTGACCTTAATCCGACCACAATGTGTAAATGAAGTCTTACATATGCCACCCTACTCACAATGTTAACTCAGTTGTCTGCATGTGAGGTATATACATTTAGATTTGGAATGGTTGAACGTAGAGTTTAGTATTTTGGTGAACTCATTTTCACTTATCTCCTTTTCGTTACATTTAAGCCCAGGTCTTTCTGCCGTTTTTCTCCTCATGGTTATATGACTGTAAATATTGATGTAAACCTTAAATACTGATAATGACAAAAACGGGAAATACATCTCTACGAAGCCTGAAAACAAATAAACTGCAAGAATCCAATTTTCCTCATTTCTGTTACACTCCTGTTGTATCCTGTAAACTCAAAACGAAGTTACTAATCAAGCGCGTATATCGCAGCAAGTAGACTATGCAATTGTCGTATTGTACGTATAGAAGAGAGTTACGGTGAGGCAACATTATTGTATTATAGCATGCAGGACATATGTACGGTGGAATGTGTAAGCAACAGTAAGCTGACATGATCTTACATGGGAAAGATAAATTGTATAATGTCCACACATACAACCGTAAGCAGGTTAAAATGCTCACACTGAATCTGGAAGGTCACATGACGAATCCATTCAGACAAGCACAAGCTTGCGGCCGCACTGCTGTGCCATGATGGGTGAATCCTGTACTCGGGCCTGCCGTGCAGATGCACGTTGTCTGCATGCGAACATTTAACAGGACACAACTCTACTCGCCAAGTTGTGAAGCTACGTCGCGATCTCGCGACTTGACTTTAGTGACCACAAATTAATGATGGTGAAATTATCGAGTTAAACACTTTGGGGCTTGCCAGATATATCGCGGAACACAATGTATATCTAAGGTTTGCGATCGAACGGGACATATGTTCATAAGGCGGGGAGTTATAAGAAATCTGTTCTTTTGTCTGAGACAACAAAATTCTGATGACATACCGTTAGTCTGAAACACACTTACCGGATAAGACATTGGCCATATAAAGCTGTAAGTGCTGCATGCGATGTTTTGTGATGACCAGGACCTGACGCCATAGTTTCCAACGATTTTGCACTGCGTGCAAATCTACTAGAATACCCTGGTGCTCCCGAATCCAATCACGTCTGTGCTTGGCTGCATGGTCAAACGCCTGGAGTTTAACGACCAGTTCCTTGGCCAGGTTCGGTTGCGGGATTGGTCGTTGAAATCCTTCTTCAGTTCGAGATACCGTATTCTGTGGAGCAGCGGTACTTGGAGCTCCAGTGTCATCTTGAATTTCGTCATCCTCAGGCAACTTACCTTCAGATTCAAGTGCCTTCCTCGCTTGAGCAGCTGCATCGGCCGCATCATTCATACCACGTCTCATTAGTTCTTCTCTGAGGAAATCAGTAAGTGGGGTTATGTTGTAAAAATCACTTGAACAGCAAGTAGATCAACAGCCTTCATTCTAACGTGTACATTTTATTGTCTTAAGCACTTTTTTAAACTTCCAGTACACAAACACTGTCAGCCTTCCGTCGTGATTAGAAGCTGATGGACAGTTTACGCGTAGTATCTAAAACTGCTTCTCCTAATTCGATCTAACTATATATTGTGTCGCGCAGTTGCTAGATCTGTTGGAGAATTCTTCTCAGAGGTTTCTGGTGCTTAAAATTTATTTTTGGCCCATTTGTATACAACTGCTTGTCAACTTTACAACTTAATCGTACTTACTCACCCGTACATGTCGTTTTACTCGTTTGGAGGTCATTGCGTAACCTGTTTGCTTTCTTTTGACTGTTTCACCGGAGGTGAACCCCTGCTGCTCTGTTTACAGTATTAACGGTACTTTTGAGGCAACTTTCCATATTCTTTCATTAGTCTTTATTCAACTTTAAGCAGTCGATTTGTGATCTACGGCATATTTTTACCGTTAATATCAACTGTTACAGTTGACGTGTAAAGCCGACTGTTTTACACATTGTTTTACTAAAAAAATATCGTAGAAACGTGGATCAAAATCTTGTTCTGCATTCATGGGTCGTTAGTTTTCCTTGCGTTGCTCGAGGACCGTTCGGACGTAACATATATGTGTATATATTCATATATACATAACACTGCAAGCAGTGCTTTATCACATCCACTGACCGTGTCTACTTTGCGATAATAATGGTGCAAACATTTCGGCTGATTTCTTCAACCATTAAAGGTCTACATTTTAAGAAGAATGCGCCGATTTTCATCAGTCAGTTCACTATTCACTAACACGTCGAAGAACCCTGCAACGGAAAATTTGAAGCTTCCGCTAAGTGTGGATGAGTCTCTGCAAATGGGTGAACATTTACGCGGAAGACTTGGTTCAGCGAGTGGTACTCTGCACGGAGATGTACCCAAAGTGTGATGACCAAATCTACCTGACATGATCATTAATTTTGGGAGGGCTTGCAGGTATTGTAATGAAACGCTCTGAATCTGAAGCCTTTCAGACATTTAATCTCAAAGCAAGGCTTCGATATGTGAATGACACTTTCGTTGTTTACAGTCAGATCCTTATTGACAGTTTCACAGTTGTCTAAATGCCCCAGTGAAATAAATAACACTTGTACTTGAGGAAGCCAAAAATTGCTTCGTAACGTTCCTCGACGTGGCGGTTATAGGAATATCTGACAGCCAGCTTAAAACTGCTCTCTATTTTAAACCGACAACAACTAGTCTGATTCTCAAATTTAACACATTTTTAAAACTGCATGTCAGCGTCTTTTCAATGTACATATGCGCAGTGTGGCTCGAACGAAGCTGAAACATAAGAACGAAGACATCCGTTAAAATTGTTCGCTTTCACTGAATGCCCCAGTGATCTAACTAGGGTATCCCTGAGACAATCAACGGGAAATAAGCAATCTGAAATAAAATCGCGAACACTGACGTCACATATTCGTGGCACATTTGATGCAGTATAATGACTCCTCTAATCACTACATATCCATGTGTTACACGAACCAAACACAACACTCCGTCCAGCCTCAATGAGTGTCAAAGTTTGTGTGGAACCATAAAAATAATTTGGTACAATCCACGAGATTCTGTCATAGGTGTGACCAACAAAAAAGGGCTAGACAAGCAAATAACTGTAAACACGCACACACAGGTATAAATTAGCAACGCGACTAGCCAACCCTAGATCACAACTCTGGCACTACTGTGCCGTGCGACTGCGACTGTGTAAACAAAAGCGAAGGAGGAACGAATGGTACTACGAGTTCTTTATTCGTGGAATTCGTCTGGTGTACATATAGACGTAAATGGTCAGCACATCAGGGTCGTTGATACTGCAACCAAAGATGAACGGACACATTCAGTGGCAGAACATTCATACTTTGGTAACGGTTTCTGGTACAGAATCGGACAGTCAGCAACAGTTTTCGAGTAAATAAAGCTCAATGCTCACAAGCAGCATGGACCAAACTAGCCGTATCTCACAAGCAAAAACAAAACAACATGAAGTGAGAAAATGCCGCCTACCTTTCTTCTTGGGTTGTAGCCAATAGTTCAAGCATCAAGCTAGGCCGTACATTATGCAGAGACATAAGTCTTCCTTGTTCTGCTGTAATCGGATATCCGTCTAAAATGAATCTGGTGGAGAAAAGAAGACAAATGACGGAATTCTAACCACAAAAATCGCATAATGTAGCCTAGCGCTACAGTTACTGAAAGAATTAACATATCATTCATAAAACTTAGCTTAATAAGTTCAGATAATGAAACCCGTGGTGTTTACGCTTAGAAACAAATCGAGTAAGTAATGAATAAAAAGATCTGCTGGATAACTTCTTTTGAAATTGTTATCTTCAGCAAGTATATTCAGTTCTTTTGTGCAGAGTATTTAACATCTCCCTTAAAGTCCTCAGAAGAGAACCGAGTGGGTAGTTGAACTTTCTACCACATGAGTGGAATACAGCTCAGTTAGGTTAATCTGTTTGTGATAACCGTTGAGTCATCATTTGTTCACACTGCACCAAATGCCTGCTGACTGCAGCATTGACAAGGAACAGTTGAAGGTGTAAACACATAGTATGCACCTTTACTACAAGGTGAAACCATCCTCAGCAATCTGAGATAGGTTTGTATGAGGTCCCTTGCTGATATCAGACGGCAGACTCAATTTTACGGACTACGACAAAATTTTCGTAGAATTGCGTGCCGAATCGTCTAAAGTGATTCAACACGCGCCAAAACCGTTCAACAGGTTAATCGAGTAAGATTAAAAGAACCTGTCAACCTAAGAGAGGAAACAAGATAGATGTTTGGGTGCAGTCAAACTCAGTGGTCACCGGTAATGGTACGAATGGTTGCTTCAACCTTGCTGGATCCCATCAGCTTCAAGCCCGTAGAGAAATGAAACCCACAGCCTGCGAGAGTCTCAGAATGTTAGTCGGGACATTTATTCACTGGTCCGGAGAAGCAGAGGTACCGGGATAGCAGGGACGTATGTGACGTGATTCCCTTTGTCGTTGCGCCTCCTCTTGACATAGACCAGAATCGATCATCCATTCGTCGTTGGTTTACAAGTTGGCATATGCCAGACGCGACCCAGGATGGTTTTAAGCTGTCTGTATAAAGCCAGTCAAAATACCTAGCAAAAGAGAGATCTTGTTGGGTCTCATCAATAACATGTAGGTCGTGAACTCCAATTATGACACGTAGATGTCATAACGATTGGCCGCCACAGCATCGTAGGTGAAACATTTATCCACCAGATATTGGGGTTGTGATCATCATGGTTGCAAGAAATTACCTGAGTTATTTCCCTTAGCTGTTCCACTTCCTTTTCATGTAGGCTAAAATTGATCCTTCACCTTTGGTTGGATTATAACCTAACATGCATGCACCACGACTCCACAGTGTAAGTTGAAATAAGAGTGATCACTTCTGCTGATCCGAGTTTTTTATAAAGAGCACGTGAACGTTGCGTTGAAAAGGGACACAGTATGATGCCAAAATGTGTGCAAACAAGTGTTAGAAGTTTTATAACATCGTTTGAGATGAAACTAGCGGGCATATTGTTTGTTTACCTCACCTAATACAAGTACTGATGCAAGAGATTATTGTACACAAATTGAACGTGAGATATAGAAACTTTAGTCAACGCAACAGTTCCGGGTGCCTTTCGGATACACATCAGAATACGTTTGTTCCGTAAAAATTGCAACATTTCATTACAGACAAGTAATTGCACACAGAAAGCCCACTTATCAACAGTCAAGTTCATTTATACTTTTTTCAAGATGTCTGTGATATGTTTTTGGGTCGTGTGATTTACTCTGATTAGTTTTTTGCTTCTGGATCAATTCTGAAATAGTAGATCGCATTTGACGAACCTTATTAATTTCTCTCTAAGTAAACGAGGACAGGTGTAGGTGATAAATACTTTTGTATCTGAAAGCTACAGTTACCAGGAAGTCGGCATTGTAAACAGAGTTGTTCTGCCATTAGGCGCTCACATTAACATAACATGAGTAGGGTTGGGGTGGACTAGCGAAATCACACTGTTGGATAACAGGCAGTTTCGTTTGTGGGTGGTATATCCTGCACATTTGGGAACTGAAGGGCAAGTATCAACGCCAGGCACAAGATGTATCTGAAACAAGTATTTGGATGGTGTGTACACACAGTGGAGACGTTCTACCAGGGAGAATGACAATGTACTGCTGCCCAATGTGTGTGAATATACATCAGCCGTGCAAATGATTGCAGATGTTCGTGATCCTACGTTATGGCATAGTCTGTACAGTTTTTCGAGCAATGAGCAACTTCGCAGGTTAAGCAACTTCTGCAATCATAAAAACATGATATCTTAAGTTAGTCTCACTGAGCTGCACACGTTGGACGAACGAGGGAACACTGGAACAACCAACCTTTTGGTAGTGGTTACTCATTTGTACCAAGAAGGTAACCTCCCGCCTACCAAATCAGAAAAGACAATGTCGGTCATTAAAAGCGTTTTCCACTGTGAAATCGCGTTGTGTACTTCACTTCACCCTACTTACCGAAGTTGGCGCCTAATCGTTCACAGAGACTATGATACTGTTGTTGCTGGAAAATTGTGATGTTGATGATTCGGGTTGCTTTCCACGGTTTACACTGTTTCTCAGTATACCTCCTGCGCGAGCTGGTTATGCTAAAATCATCATTTTCAAAGTTATGCAAGGCCACTTTTGTGGGCATTCAAGAATTTTTGCCGACATCTGCCCTGTGGTTTGTTAACGTCTGCATTGTCAGTTACAAACACGAGAGTAAAAATTGAAATGAGGAATAAACAGGTCGACTATCATTATGATCTGGCAAGCATGACTCTTGTTGTACTTCTATTTGTACTTTCTGAATCATTTCGTTGTTTTTTCATCTGCAACTAACTCACCATCTTTCTATATGATGTGATCCGTCCACTGGCTGATACGTATATTAACGTACACGATTCTATCCTTTTACACTAAGTTACATGTCCATAAGTGATCAGAACAGACTAAAAGTTACTCCGGGGGAACATCACATGGTTTCCGTCTTCTCATTGTTTTATTCAAGTTCATCAAAGGAGCGAAGTGTTTGAAACTGTGCACAACGTTAACATCCCATGAAGTCTATCAGGAATGAAAGAGGACCCATTCTACAAACATTTTTCACGAAACTGCCTAACCAAGTGGAAACGATGATATATTACTTCACCTGCGTTTTAATAAGTCGTTTAAAAATCAGTCACTTAATGAAGAGAAAGTAGTTAACTCTTACTATGAACTAAAACAACTTAACGAAACCTGATTCAGAAAAATATCTGATGTGCGTCCATTATTCACCGACAGTAAAACAACAAAAATTAATAGGATTGATGAGGTTAGTCTGCTCGATTTGTTTGGAATATCCCACATCACTGACTGATACGAAAATGCAACTGAGCACTATTCGCACACATTTTTGTCGAGCTGTTAGATGTAGTGTTTTGGTTGGGCTCATAACGGGATCAATGAACCAGTGATGAACAAGTCGTCGTAAGTGGAAAGTGTACGCAAGTACTTGACGGTAATGTTCACCTGTCATACAACCACCATGTAAACAACTATACAGGCAACTATTGACGACCTGCCTGTTTTAAGGTTTGATGGGACAGAATGTTCATTGGAATTGGTTGAATTGTGTTCGACCGTACTATCCAGAATGTAATCACTTATCACTGATGCCAGAACACTCATATATAAATTCTGTCTGACCTAATATTTGGTTAGGTGGCTACTCCAACATATATGCACATACGGGTGTCGTTGAAGAACGGCCGAAATTACGAGTATGGTGTGGTATTTTACTCTGTATGTCAACAGACAGTAAGTGAGGTGGTCCTTGTATTTTCACATGCATTGAGACCGGAGGATTTTAGATAGATACATGTTATTGTGGGCGTACAGTAGTCGCCACAGCAAGTGCGAGAGCACATACCGACCACCATGTTCAATCGATTACACGATTGGTGGAATAATTTGACAAATCACACAATATTGACCTGAACACAATACATAACATCGCCCGTATCTGCCCCCAGCCCGGCAACTTTTCCCTATCAACCATTGCCGCCTAGCTAATCGTTGAGTGCCCAAGGTGAAGAAACCACCGTTTGTTTGAGTTTCACCGACCAGATAAACCAACTGTTCACGAATCCTTCCCGATAGCCGCCTTGCGGCTTGAAGACAAAAGGTGGGAGGCTGAACACAAACGGGAGAAGAAAACCTAGGTAACCTATCTTTGAAGTGTGGCACTAGTATCGGGCAGCCTTTAAGTGGAAAAAATGGTCAGTGCTACAGGATGGGTACTCTCAACTGCACCACAAACTTGGTGGGTGATAATTTCACTGGTAACTTCACCCTTGTATGATAGGGTTATAAAAATAGACTTTTTTCCTTTTCTGAACGGGTTTTTGCTCAACTTTCGGTTGTTTGCCTCTGTCCATGAATCGTTGGGGTTAGTCATTTTAGCTTACCACGTCTCGTACGTGGTGGAGTTCATCCGATAGGGTATCTGGCGTGCACATCTTTTTGACTCTACGTGTTATGCATCCAACCATATTCCGCTTGTAATTCACCGGAACAAAGCTTAGAAAGTGGATGTATTGGTCAATTCACGTTTTTTCCCAATGAATTGATCTTTACATTAATCCACCAATTCTGCGGAGGTGCCCCCCAGCGATTCCTGGACAGAAACATGCAGCCAAAATTAAAGCATCACATCGTTCAGACAGTGGCTAAAAACTAATTGAATCTATTATTCCGTTTTCAAATGTGTGGAGAACGTCCTTGAGGTTCTCGTCCGACAGCATTTTTTAACGATCAAATCAGAGCAGTCACGTGATTCAATCGCAGCCAACTGCGTTCGAGTAGAAAGCTTTGTCCAATGACGATTTGTTAGTAGTACCTTTCAGTCACATTTTCGAGTAACTGCATGTTAACACCCCTTAGGCCATGGAAATGGTTTGGCTTTATAAGCGCTTTACACAGATTGTATGGAACATCTTAATAAATTTTCTTCAATCTTCATATAGTTACAACAATGTATTTTCAATGAAGAACTGAACAAGATTTCTGAACAGATAAATGCCGTTTTGTTTGCGTGTTCATGTGGTATATGTGCTGTAGAAATGGAAGGACATAATATCCAAGTTGCCAAAAGTCTGTTAAGAAAGTTTTGAAGTAGAGATGATAGTTGCCCTCCTTACCGGAACTAGACAGGACTTACCGAGGCAAAAATTACAGTCGGCACTCTGATGCTTTGTTCTAGGGGCTTATAATGATCATCAGGTTGTCGGTTCCACTCTGGTTTAGTGGGTGGACTGTAAGGTACTTCGCGTCCGAGGTGTCAGGATAATAAAGCTTGCGAAGCCAGCGAAGTACTGTCGACAGACAACAGACCCAGTTAGTTCTGAAGATACACCGACTAACTTACTCATTACTGGTTGTGCGTCATCATACTGTTTTGAAGCTTTTAGGACACTGACAACCATAAACACATACTCATTGGTGGGAGCTGAGGATGAGTATCTTACTCATCCATACGACTTTTGACCACATCGGGCTTTCGACTACAGCAGACAATCTAGAAGTTTTACAGAAGTATCAACAATCATCGACACCGCATCATCGAATCCTAGCTTATTAAGTAAACCTCTTGGACAGATTCGCGTTTAACAAAGTAACACGTGTTTATGTACACACGAATCGGCTTTGAGTAGCCAGGATGAAAGCAAAAGATTTGAGACTCAACGGATGGAGAAAGTTAACGACCACAAGGGTTTGAAAGTAGAAAATCAATTGATCTGATAACGGAATAAAAACCACTTGCGCCATATCAAACATCTCAGCCTGCAGCAAGTGAACAATGGAACAAAGTAACAGTAAAAAGTGGCGGGAGTTGTTGAAAACGATGTCACGCACGCAAATAATCATTTCTACCATACTTTTGATGTAACCACACGGCATACGAATCGAAATCACTAAATCTTAGTGTACCAATATTTTGATCGGCAACCTGCGATGCATTGTTTTAGTCAAGGGACAAGCAGTGGTTGTCCTGATGACAACGTGTTATAGTTATCCATGAAATTACTAAATCTAGCCGGACTTTGGAAGTCCTGAAGTCACTGTTCTAGTAATCCGTTCAACTGCTTTATGGTTAGCCACTGGGAAGCCTCAGAAACCCAATACCATTAAAAACAAGCTAGCATTGATAACAGATTAGCCATGCGTTGACTTTGCGATGATGATATTACGCTTTTTCATGTACAATTCACACAGTACCTCACGCCAACCACCGCTTTCCTAGGTTACTTCCCACAGAGCGATCGTGTTGAGGATGGGTTTGCCACCAGACAGCTAGTCCAACTAAGTTGTTGATTGAGGCTTCGGAATTTAGATCGGCGCACCATCACTCATATACGGTGGCAACACTTTTTTTCCAACAAGTTGCAGTGATAGCATATCTCCTTTCAAAGTTCACCAAACAAAAGCCACATTTGAGTGCAAAGCCTGCGATCAAGTGTGGGTGGTGTTCATCATACAACAGCTAAGGTCAAAATGCGAAACATCAAATAATGGCAGAGCAATCTCACGTTACAGCACCGAAGCTTTAATATCGCTGATGCACTGTTTCACACATACAATAAATATTGTGTGTAGAAATTTGGTGAAAGGCGGGTAGTGATACTTCTGGTTTTCGCTTGCGTCTAGGCCAAAATCCTAATGAATGGATGACCAAACATCGGTTTTACTCAACAAGCATCTTGTCCACCAGCGGAAGATTATATAGAGGTTTGTGTCAGTTGGTCCACTTTGGTCGTTTTATTTGTTGATCTAACTAAAAATGCATCCTTAATAACAAGTTGTCAACCGATGATCATATTTGAAATTACCCTGAAAGTTATAGCGAGTTAATTTTAAGTTATATAACGTTAATTTAGGGTTAAAAATCAGTAGTTTTCTTCCTATCAAGGTCAGCAGTGAGACATATCCATATTATGACCAGGATATGATCTAAGGCTGATAGCCTCATGAGGTAACTGCATTACTGTTTGTATCAGTGAATCCTTATGTCCAAAATTTCACACCCAGACACTCAGTGACAAGAGCTTATGGGAATAGATCGAATTACTCGGTCGTCACTGATCTGGAAACAGTCGGGTAAAGTAAATCAGAAAAGTTGTGATCACGTGATAAACAATCATGACCAACAAAATATTTACTGCTTTTTGTCGATGACACCATGGTTAGAGTCCAACTATCCACATGGCACAACGACTATACGCACAGGTGCCTAGCGAAAAGGAAACTCTAGTCTAGTGTTTTATTTCGAAAGACCAAAGAGATCCATTTGGACATGAAAATCTGGAGGAATTATGACCCATATTCAGTTTATGTATACTTCACCGTTACCATTGTCTTCGTATTATCCGTTGAACGATAACCGCAATGCGTACCCTATGGCAGAATGTCTAATGCATACTGTTGGATTACTGTTGGACTAGGACCAACATGTGAAGGCATAAGAAGAACTCAGTTATTTGACTTTAATGACTCGAACTTGTGTGAACACGAAACCATAGCTTGTTTTTTCATCTGCTTCAATTCAACGGAAAACCAAGTAAGATTTATATTTCAGATCTGAACCGTCTAACTGTCATTTCCGATTCTGTTGGGTGCCACTGGACTCTTGACAGTTGTATGCAATGGATTGTATCAGAAACAGTCTGTAGTGGAAGGCAATAACCAGGTCGACATTATAGTTAGAGTTTTTCCTTAGAATGTTAAAAACTAGCATGCTGTTTTAAGTTCTGCAAGAAACTACACTCTAAAAATAATTGAACATTGAATTAATTTGCAGATATCTAGCCATTAAACGATGTTCAAGACAAAAAATTCATGCGCATTGCTGGTGTTGGAAAGATTGAGTTGTTTTCAATCAATAATTTACAAATCTTTTCGTCCACAACGTAGTCTGAAATGTTTGGAACCAGTTGATTGACAGTTAGACGTGTATAACTCAGGTTCATTTCAAAAAAGCATATCCAAGTAAACCATGAGTTCTTTCGTGAGAACACGCCTCAATAGATCCGTCATGTTTCCATCAAGATGAAACCGATTAAGAGAATTTTTTTAATCAGTATTTTGAGATTGAAACTTTACAGTGATTACAGGTAGACAATGTAAATCGAACAAATTTTGTAACACTTGTGCTAAACAGAAAGACACTTCACAACCCGTTTTAGGAAAATGATATTCTGTTGTACTGAGCAACTAACAAGCTCAAGGCAGTAAATGAAAGAACTTTAACGTCTGGAAATTAATCGTCCCAGCTAAGAACAGCCGATTGTTGCTGTCTTCAGTACAGGTATCAAGAGTAATTAATACTTTTACATGTTATTACGGACAAACCTACGTAACCGTAACTATAGAGATACTTTGTACAAACTGTCTATTCAACAGGTGTTACCTGTGAGGACTAATCATCTATGTCCTTAACACACTTACAAACTGTGCGTTTCGTTTTCGCTTTACATGTCTTGTGTGTATTCGTTTGAGCCTCATGCTATTTGTGTCGTTTTGTGCTTTCGTTGAGAGTGTGGTAGAAGCACCTATCCCTCAAATTATTTGTTCTCAATAAAAATTCAAGTAGAACAAAATGCAAAAAGACCACGTAAGAATGTTCCTTACCCGCGGGTAAAATAGACGCTGTTTCGTGTGAGCGTTTGAATAATGATGGCAAGCATTGAATCGGGAATGGCACTACCATGTTGTAAATGAGCACGAAGACGATCGGCTAGTGCAGTGAACGCGTGACTCGGATCACGAAGGAACCAACGCACAGTCTCTGTGATGGAGATCACTGGTACATTATATTCCTGAGCTAGCCGTTTTGCGACTGGAAACAAGATAATACAGAATGGAATTTAGAAGTCCGGTAAACTAGATAACAGTAGGAAGGTGGTAAATCGCTCTATGGGATCATCATACACAGTTTGTATGTTGTCGCAAAGAACCGAAATAGTTGCATTAAGTATCTGGCTGCTGCGTAAATGAATTTTTAAATGTCATGGTATTTTTTGATGAATGGCTTCTTAAGAGTGACACTGAGCAACGCAAGGATTGACTGGATTAAAATTTTGGAATCTAGACCAGCCTTAAAATTCATGGCAAGGGTATCTTCATGACTTGGTTAGTGATATCCGAGGTGTTCAAACCTCCCAAAATTAACCAGCCTCACAATGAAATCACAAGTGTACTGAGCAACGTAATATGGTTTCACGAGTGAAGCTGCTGTACGTTTAACAAGCTGAATACACCCTAGCTTGATCGCCATGTTGCGAGCAAATCTGTTCTACATTCGGCAACTACCTTTAGTTTGTGAACAAAGCGGAAGAAATTGGATATTTAAGAAAATAAACTAAAAGTAGCGGTATATATTCGTTTGTGTCGCTTTTCAACTGTTTATTTGTTTTTTTTAAACACTTTCTTAAAACTAAGTTATCTTCCACATGAGTGCACTGTAAAACTGCCATATAATACAGCTTGTATGAATGTGGTCTCAATTCCCATCAGAATGAATAAATATCCATTTATTTTTGTTCGACGAGTCCAAATTATGGGAATAAACAGGATGACCCAGTTTAAGGGATACCTGATGGACAGAAAGTTGTTCATCTCAAGCACAATTACTTATTCGGATAACAAAGAACTCAGCAACCATGCTGACACAACAGTTATTCGAGGTCTGTACTAGAGGTCAAGTGTGTCAGTACGTGTAGTGCTCTAACTCTTCTTCAGTCAACCCAACAAATAATGGATTTGGCGCAAACATTCACCAACTTATTTAGTGTGGTTTACCGAGAAGGTATTGTACAGGACGTCTTTGAAACAATGTTGCAAACAATAGTCTCTGCTTTTTTCTGAGTTCAGCATTATATGATATTTACCAACAGAAACCTAACTCGAAAAAATCATGTTCCGAAAGTTACAAACTCTTTCCCAGATCAAAAATTATTCGGGTAAGTTTTGCAAGCCGGATTATTTCAGGACCCCGTCAGGTTTAGAATAGGTCAATATTCAATTTGTTCTTCTCCCATAAATTGAATACGACGAACAAGATTAAAGATACAACTTCAGTTCAACATAGCTGTCCTTAACTAACAAGCTTAAATGATGTGTACGGCAACAGATTACACATTTTACAGACTTTTGTGTAAATACAAAGTATATGTAGTAAATTTGCATACAGCTAAGATGAAGTACTTGATCTAATTTTACCACGAAACACAACAGGGTTTATCATTGCTGAAAATCAATGAATAGATTGCAGTTGGGTTCAGCTAGCAAGAACCGTCAACGATTTTTCGATCCAGAGAAAAGATGAAATGTTTGTCAAACAGTGTTACTCTTCTAATTATTTTGAAACCTGAAGCATAAGACTTATGCCAACTACGAACGAGGGAAGGTGGCCTAGAGCCACGATCGCATCGTGATCACATCATGACCATTCCAAAGGCGATTGGTAACAGTATCACCAGGATCTCACTAAGTTGCCGGTGAATCAAAAGCTACTGCAGCAGATTCCTAGACTTTAAAGAACATTTTCCGTGGTAATCACCTCAATTCCTTTTAGCATCCGTGTTGTGATCGTGTTATACCATATACGGTTTAGATAAAGATCTTGTGCATTATGTTGGAAGGCTGTGATAGCTGAATACTTTACTATCTGCAACAGCCAAAAACAGAAATTGTTCTATTTCGATGGTTAGGCTCTGCATTCTTCTGAAAACATAACAACTAAATTATTACTACCGAGGACAAAAGTGACATCAGCTTACGTGCCAGCCCTGTTGACTTTATTTTCCGCCTTGTGGTGAACAGGTGTACGTTCGAAACATTGTGACTTGAAACATCAACACATAGCCCATTACTCTCAGTATCGGAATACCGAATTCTTTCGACTGTGTGACATATTGTCCGGACTCGAAACTCGTGGTAAAATGGCACAATGATTTTCATAAGTGCAGCTACAGTCTTCAAAATAGTGAGGAGTTCAAAAGACCATTTCCCTCAAGAATGGCGTAAATAGATTATAATGTTCTAAGGATCCTGGCGAACAACAAGTAAAGAAGGTTTATCTCCAATTGTTCCTGAAAAAATTTCACTCCACGTGTCAAAATATTTATTGATGTCTTAAGATTACTTTGGACTCTTGTTTTCCGATTCTGACAGCTTGGAGAGACGATAATAATTAAAGCGTTTCTGACAAATACTGTATTTCGTACCTCTACTGATTTATGCAAAAAACGCAATTAAAACATGGATTAACATCGTGCGAGTTTTGCACAAATATGCGTAACATCGTGTGGCTGTTTCGCACACTTCATCTATTATGTATATATGACTACTAATTATATCACTGACTCGGTGATTCATTCCTAATACTTGATTTGGATAAAGATAAATATCCTACATTCTATAGATCGAACGAATATTACGTGTGATGCACATGGGAATGAAAACATTAAGTTTGGAAGGTGTAAATCTATAAAACTTTTAATCGAGGTTTTGATAACCGTAAAGTTCTTCCGTGACTTGAAACGCTCACGGAGGTGGGACAGGTTTTACGGTACGCGTTCGGGAACCTACACCAGATTCAAGTTGCTCTCTTGCTAGAGCTTATCAACCATGTACAACTCCGCCTTAAATGAAAAATATAATCCCGAAAGAGTTGCGTTAAACATTTCGACAAGAAACGTCGGTGTGATTAATACTAGATAATCTGACCATCTGTATTTAGCCTCGTAGATAGCCAGATTGTTCCCATCGTCAAGTTTTACTTTGAGTCTCATTTTTCTCTGTGTCAATCTTTAGAACATCAAATACAACGTTTATTCCAGTAGACGTATATGTCATCATGACAGTAACTACAGTATGTACGCAGCGTTCGTTGTCGTACGTAATTAATTGGGTAGACAGTCTATTATGTGGTCAACGAATTCAGCTGTGCGATTTACTGATGAACTATAAAACACGGCGTTCACACATCAAACATGACTTTTGAACAAAAATTGAACAAATGCAGCATTACGAAATTGATGTTCATTGTTTGTAATCATTCCTCCAAGTAACAATAATCGAACAAACAAATCGTGCAAATACTTTGCAATTACCGCTCTGTTTACCCTTCAACATTCGATAGCTTCGAACCATTTGATGGAAATACTCATAGTTACAGTGCTGCGGGGTAGTTTCAAATGTTCCCTTGATAATAGTTGAAACTTCAATTTGTTAAATAGATTGAATTAGTGCCGTGATGGCTACGCGTTTGATTTTGTCAATACATCAGTGGGTTTCTTAGAGATGTCCACAAGCTCATGCATTGCTAACCTCCTGGAAGGCAGGGATGAATCGACTTCAGAGTTGTAAGCTGGTTTTGAAGGTTTGGTCGCTCTCACATCAAGATACAGGTCTATATTGATAGGGCTACTTTGTGTCTCCCGTAGCCGATCTACAGTGCTAATGGCCTTTAACGACTGTCTACTTGCGTGGAGCTTTTCCATCAATGAACTGACAGGGACGTTGCTCTCTGCCCTACTGATAAGACAGTGGTGAATATGTATGTCTCATAACTCGAGACACATGAGCTATGCCCTCTGTAAATACAAACACGAGCGCTATTAATGACGTTTATTTTATCGAAATCGGAGTTCGAAGTATACAAGTGTTCAAAGAAAGCTTACTGGTGAAGGATTCAACAAGAGTATGAAATAATGATCTGTGACCTACAATCACAGTCCTCGGGAACTCAGCAATAGAATTTATTGCGAAATGTAAGAAGCGCTTATACAGTCGAAATAATTCTCGATGTCTGTGTCAGGTCAGCTAAAACAAGAAGAGAACGTAGACATTCCAACGATCACATGTCAAAAAACTTGACTTTTCGAAAATGAGTCAATACGGTGAATTCAGTTTGTGTTGCCAATGGAAATGTGTACTTCTTTTCTGTGCAGATCTACTACGACTATTTTCGTAATAATTAGGTACCTGCTAGTAGCTCTAATTCAGTGATATGTGGCTTGTACGGTACTCGGTGAACTAGTTAATCTTCCAACATTTAAGCTTTTCACTTTGACATCTGTGACTAACCACTTAGTCGCTTTGTTCCCATTTCCCTAGACTGCGTACCTAATGATCATCGTCACTTTATCGACTTAATGGGAAACTGTCGAAACCAGTTGTTTGTTAGATTTTTTAGTCGTTGTTTAACAGTTTTACTTTTCTGTTCATGATACACTGCTGTGTTCACCCTTACGTTGATGTTACTGAGTAGCGTATCCTTCAGAATGATTGGAAGTTGCGCAGTACAAGTACTCTATAGACTTACTACTGGTCTTCCCGGTTTTGGGTGCCCCAACAATAGCCATTCTCAACGGCATAGCGACTGGTGGGTCCGGTGTGCCTTGTGTGTATTTCAAGGGATTCCGCATGAACAAACCTCTCGCAGTCGTATTCACAAACCAGTAGATATTGTCACGAAACAGAGCAGCACAGGTGCTCGGTTTTGTTACTGGGAGTGTTTCCCCGGGAACTCCTGGCAACACGGATATGAATTTCCCGTTGGGCACTTTGACCGGTGGAACGCACAAGGGAGGAAGACGAGCACGTTGATTAAGCAAACTCACTGGACACCAACGTCCAAATCGACTGGGGAACCTATGTCCGTTGGCAATCAAGCGTTCTGCGATTTTCGGAGTGACCGGATAAACACGTTCAAACATGGAGCGACGATTTTCAATAAACGCATTGATACGCTGCAGAATGCAAAGTGAATTCAACAGATGTTTGATGTGTTTGAGTTGATCTGCTCGAGACTCACTAGTGTAAACTGCTTTTGAAAGACTTCTGTGATTAATCTATTTACTTTTGGATGATGAAGTTGATAAGGCAGTTGACAAGCTTATGTACTTAATAAACTGCAGTGTTAGCAGTTAGGATGGGGATTGCTATAGTGGCCAGCATTTGGAAAGTTATTACGGTTTTCAACAAGTCATAGGTGAACTCTGTGACGGATGGGTTACACTTTGAAGCCCAATGAGTATTATACGTTGGATCATCATAAGTGTGATAACACATTGTGGATACTGAAATTGGCGGCCGACTGTGCGGAAGGTGAACCGTTTTCAAGTATATTAACGTCAGGGTCGGTCGCAAGCGTCGAATGACACCAACAGATAAGCACTCACAATTTTAGAGGAACTTCTGATTACAAAATTCAAGCTGTTTTACTCGGTGAATATTAGATAATACACCAACGGACCACTTGGGCTTTGAAGCATAAAACTTCAGATAGTTGCCAGTGGACTAACCACCTTTGCACTTGTCTAGGTCTGTGGCTTCAAGCTCCGTGTTTTGCACAATGGGTGGACGGAGACTTTAAGACAGATAACGGCTGCCTTTCTGGCATCGCTTTGTTCTTACTTGCAGCTCGGTTGCATATTTGAGACAAGTATTATTTCTGAAGTTGAATGTTGAACATTTTTCGAAACCAGGCACATTTTCTTATAGTTATTTGGCATTTAAGTTTTTGTATCAGACACTGATACATTCCTGTCGATGGGATAAGGCTTGGTCTATAAGACTGTCACATAACTAAGGGATTATCCAATTTTAAGTTCTGTATAAAATAACATACAAACGTCTGCGAGTTGGTTATTAATCTGTCACATACCGTTTAAACAGCCAATAATTGCACATTGAAAGGATGTGGATATACGAAGCGGATTTGTCCAAATATTGTAAAGTAATTTATATGAAAAAACTTATCTTAATTCGGGAGCGTATTTGCCAGAAAAGTGTAACAGGTGATGAAGTTCAGTTAATCTGAGAAAAACACCCGTAGTAATCTGACAAGTCTGGTTTTTTTGAGCTGCAACAGGATAACTCCAAAAACAGTTAAGTGATACGGATAACGCAGAATATCTTGATTTTGTTTTTCAATTTAGCAGCTGATTATTTAAGAGGTGCATTTATTAACAATGCTATGTCATTAAATCGGTTTTGATTATTTTCATGATCATCTACTGTACGATGTTATCAAGGGGAAATGTTATTCGAATGTTCAGTAAACAACTCAAATTATGCGCTCGAAAATACCCAATGAAGTCACGAGAACGACAAAGTAGCGAATAAGACTTGTTTTCTGTGTTTGATCATCAGGCTAATTACAACACAATAAATATGAAAACAGTAATTGGGGTGAGTAAGATAAACAGCCAATAGAGGTTATGGACAGCGTGTGTTATCAGTTACGCAATCACTGTTCCAATTCGTGGGCTTGACTGATT